>PVJI01012445.1:0-51764 GCA_004026765.1 Micronycteris hirsuta | reverse complement strand
CAGGCCTTCAGTTATCCCCTCCTCCTGGGTGGTCTTTGCTGACGCCTTCCCTCTACTTAGAAATCCGCTCAGACCCCTACCGCCCGAACAGCTGTCCCCACACTTAGCCTCCCCTTCAAATGCTGTGAAGCTGGTTTGCCTCTTTTTCTGTTTTTGTTCTGATTGAACCTGGCTTCCTTTACTCTTTGTCCTCGTTTCTGAGGTCAGGATTTTCTGTTTCTTAAGTGTGAACTGTCTCTCTGCCTACTTCATGGAAGTCACTGCTCCAGGATTCTGTTTTCCTAGCGGCCCACACTCTCCTCCTGCTCAGTGGGCATAAGACCCTGGTGCCTCTTCTGGGCTAGGACCCTGACCTCTGGCTTCCGCTGCCTTTGGTTCCCATGCACAAATCCAGCTGTATCTGCATGTGACTGCCCCTAGACGTCCCCCAGGGATCCCAGGCTCCATTCCCCGACCTCCTTCATGTTGGGGAGTGAACCTGGTGGGGTGCTTGGGCCTCTTCTCGTGGGGGCCTCCCGGGCATAGCAAACCTAAGGCATGGGCCCCCACCTGCCCCTCTTGTGGTCTCTGCCCGCCCTCCCTTGTTCAGATCAAAGTCTCAGGCCTGTCCTCAACTGCCCCCAACAGTGGCCTGACTGCCCAAGCACAGGGCCCGGCACGCAGTGTTGGCGGAGGGCAGGTTTCAGGATGGGGGGCATCGGCGGGCATAGTGGAGGGTGACAGAGTGTCCCCTCCACAGAGCAGCAGGCTGCCTCCAAGGCCCAGCGGGAGCAGGAACTGGCGGCCGGTGCTTTCCAGGAACTGGATGACGACATGGACGGGGTGTGAGTATGCCCAGGCTGCCTGCCCTGTCCGAGCCTGGGGTCCCCCTCTCCCACCTGCCTTTGGAAACGAGCCTCCCTGCCTCTTACCTCCTTGCCACAGGGCCTGAGCTGGTCCCTGACTCTCTCTGAATGAGCCTCTACTTGTGTGTAAAATGGGTCTAGAATGGGCAGGCGATAGTGGAAATGAGGGAAACCGACCTCCCAAGGAGCTAAGTGAGGGGACGAGAGACCCCATTACTCTTTCCAAGCCTACCCTGAGGTGAAAGCCGGAACCCCAGCAGTGCTGCGGCCACTGTAGTGCTGGCTTACCCCAGGCAGACGGCTCAGTGGAGGGTGGGCTGTCAGGAGCCAGGAGGCTGGGCACGCACCTCAGTAGTCAGGAGCAGGGGCTTCACGGGGACCAAGGGGGCAGAATGGGCAGGGTGGACCGTTCCCTGGTTGGCAGTGGTGATGGGCGGGGGACGATGTGGTGCCTGGGCTGCTGTGGGCATGGACTCCTCTGGGTGGAGGGCACCAGGCAGAGGGCTGCTTGGGAGTGTGGGGTTCTGAGAGTGGAAGGAAGTGGATGCTGCTGACGGCTCAGGAGCACAGGGTCTTGGTGGACATGGAGTCCAGGTGTCTCCTGGTCCCACCCCTGTCTCTGTCCCTCCGCTAAGCCCCTCCAGTGTTGCGGAGACTTGAGGAAGGGACAGGAGGCAGGGGACTGGGTTGTAGCCAGTACCTACTCTTCCCAGGGTTGGGGGCTGGAAGGGGCCCCAACCCTAGAGCTCACCTCCCACCTCCCTGCTGCTCACCCCTCTGTCGATCTCCGCCTGTGCCCCTGCAGGGTGTCAGTGGCTGAACTGCAGACCCACCCAGAGCTGGACACAGATGGGGACGGGGTGCTGTCAGAAGGGGAAGCCCAGGTATCCCGTGCTGCCCCTTGGCCTCAGATTCCTAGAGGGGACTGCTTCGGGAGACTTCAGGGGGCCAGGGACAGGCTGGCTCTGGGCTACTCCCATGGAAAGCTCCCCGCTGGCCCCACGCCAGGGCTGCTGGGGCACCTGGCCTCGCCTGAGTGAGCCTGGAGGGCAGCCACCCAGCGTCACTTCTCCTTACCCTGTAGAACCTGGTGGGGTCCTGCTGGTACCACCAGGTGTCTGATCAGGACAGAGCCAGGTTTCCCACTCACTCACCCCCACTGGCTCCCACGAGTGTTTGTACCCAGTTTGCACTCATGTTTGTGCATTCGGCTCTTTGCACAGTCTGGACCCTGCTCCTCTTCAGTCTGTCCATCACTGTCCCCTGCTGGGTGGGTCCCTTCCCGTCCCTCTTCGGGCTCTGCCTTTCCTGCTGAGGACCTGATGATTTCTGTTGCCCTTGCTCTTCCCTGTCTCCTTCCCACTGTCCCTGGTCTTTCCAGGAGGCACTGGCTGTCCCACTGGGGAGGGGTTCCTCTTTCCTGCCGGCCTGTGCTGCCCCCTTCTGGCTGCTGCGCCTCACTCCTCTTGGGCCCAGGCTTGGCCTTGGCTGTCATCTTGCCCACCCCTGGCGCTGTAACCTGAGGCTCCCCCTGACACGTGGCTGGGGCATAGGAGGGACATCTGGAGGCCCCTGTCTTGACATCACCCCAACACACGCACACAGACGCTGCTCGGGGGAGACGTGCAGATGGATGCTGCCTCCTTCCATGACCGTGTCTGGGCTGCCATCAGGGACAAGTACCAGTCCGAGGTCAGTGGTGGAGGGGCTGGGATGCAGTCCTACTCCCGCCCCCGCCCCGCCCCATGCCTCACAAAGGAACTGCCTCCAGTCCTGGCACCAGGCCACCTTGGCCAGCTGGGCCACCCCAGCCCCCTCCCATCTGTCTGTCCCTCCCTCTAGGCTCCTTAGGAGGGGTGGAGGCACTGAGGCCGCCCACGTGGGTGGAAGGCGGACCCCCAGTCCACAGCACCAAACACCCTGCACCCCCCCAGGTGCTGCCCACTGCCCCGCCAGTGCCTTCGGTTCCTGACCTGACGGAGTCCAAGGAGGAGCAGCCCCCGGTGCCCCAACCCTCACAGCCTGTGGAGGAGGAAGAGGAAGAAGGGGAGACAGAGGAGGAAGAGGAAGAGGAGGAGGAGGATTTCCAGGTGCAGAGGGAACAACCCAAGGTTTGGGGGGGGAGAAGGGGGTTTTGGACTGTGGGCAGGGCCATTTGCTGACTTTGTCCTTTCCCCAGGAGGCCCCGCCCCCACTCACGCCCCCGCAGCCTGCCAGCCCCACCAAGGAGGACAAGATGCCACCCTATGATGAGCAGACACAGGCCTTCATTGATGGCGAGTGCTCACTGAGGGGCCTGGGAGGGAGGGAGCCCTGCCCATACCTGTAGGCGCCCAAGAACCAGCACCGCCCGCTCCCCTAGTAAGCCAGAGGAGCTGGGGGCATCCTGGAGCCAGTGTCTGGGGCCTGTAGAGGCCAGTACCACTCTTACCAGCCCTGTGGGCCCTTCTGGCTCCTCACTGGCTGCTGCTTGTTTGTGCCATGGGCAGGGAGCAAGCGGCGCCACAGGGCCTGGGCCCTGATCCCTTGGGAGCAGAAAGCCTGGGCAGTGGGGTGGGGTCTGCGGCTGGTGACACCCACAGGGCCTTCCATGGCGCACTCCTACCCAGAGCAGTCCTGGGAGGCAGGGAGCAGGCGAGTCTGGGCCCTCCTTCCCCTTCTTCCTGAATTTAGATAGGGGTGCCTCTGACTTTGTCCCCCACTTTGCCCCTACCAGCTGCCCAGGAGGCCCGCAACAAGTTTGAGGAGGCCGAACGGTCCTTGAGGGACATGGAAGAGTCCATCAGGTATGGCCACAGCAGGGTGGAGTCTCCACCTGCCCCGCAGCTGAACCCCCCAGAGGCGGTGGTAATAGGGAGTTGTCGAGGCAACCGCTGCTACCCAGGCTTAGCAGTGGCTCCTGAGGGGAGGGTCCCCAAGTGGCAGGGAGCTGGAGCCCAGCCCCCAGGTGGCCCTTCATTAATCACGAGGACTTCCAGCGTTGTCCTAAGTCAGTCTGTGCCAGCTGGGCTGCCCCTTCACCACTTGGCCTTCCCTTGCAGGAACCTGGAGCAGGAGATTTCCTTTGACTTCGGCCCCAATGGGGAGTTTGCTTACTTGTACAGCCAGTGCTACGAGCTCACCACCAATGAGTGCGTTCTCTGCTTCCCCTGCCCCAAGGGTGGGCAGGCAGGCTGGTGAACTTGGGGGGGTCTAAGCCTGAGCAAGGTCACAGGGGACTGAGGGCAGCAGCCTTAGGGGCAGTCTGTGTAGTGTTGAGGGCCTGGTGTGCACCCCACCCACCAGCCCCGTCCTGTGACAGGTACGTCTACCGGCTCTGTCCCTTCAAGCTTGTCTCACAGAAACCGAAGCTCGGCGGCTCCCCCACCAACCTTGGGTGAGTGGGCTTAGACTAGCCCCCGTCTCCTTGGTACCCCCAACCCCCCAGTCAACCCACTCTCAGCACCCCTTTCTCCTATAGCACCTGGGGCTCGTGGGCTGGCCCTGAACATGACAAGTTCAGTGCCATGAAGTACGAACAGGGCACTGGCTGCTGGCAGGGCCCCAACCGCTCCACCACGGTGAGTGGGTGGGGGACAGGGTGGGAGGTGGGGTGAGGGGGCCCACACCTGGCTGAGCCCACCTGAGCCCCCACCGGCCCACCCACCCTCCCCAGGTACGCCTGTTGTGCGGGAAGGAGACCGTGGTGACCAGCACCACGGAGCCCAGTCGTTGTGAGTACCTCATGGAGCTGATGACACCTGCCGCCTGCCCAGAGCCACCCCCTGAGCCGCCTGCAGACAGCGATCACGATGAGCTCTAGCCCCACGGGCCTGAGCCCTGCCCAGCAGAGGTGGGCGGGGAAGTGGTCTTTGCTGCCTGGACTGGGGTGCACTAGTGTCTAAGAGATCTAGGTTGGGACTGTCTCTCCTCACCTATGTCCCTTTGTCTGTCTGTCTTTCTTGTTGGGTCTTTTACTGGCCCCAGAACCTCAAGACATGGAACCAGCTCCCAGTGGTGCTGCCTACCTGCCCCACAGTCTGGATGAAGGCCTGCACCTCCGAGTCTCCTTGCCCTCCCCACAGGCAGGAGCCACGAGGGCCCCCCACCCTGCTCTCAGGGGGTCAGAGCCATTTCCAAAGCCTCAGTGGCCCCCAAAGATAGACTGAAGGAGTGCACCCTCCCAGGGCCCCGAGCCTAGTGGCTCACTGCCCAACCCACCCGGCCCCCGCCCTGGGCATCTGCCTCCCCTGCTGGTGGGGATGGTGAATTGACTGTGACCTTGAAACAATAAATGACACCCCCAACCCATCTGTTTCTGCCTTGCTTTGCTTGGGCCATGGGTGGGCATAGGGCAGAATGCAGGGTCAACAGCTGTCTGCAGATCCTGGGCTCCCCAGGCGAGGCCTCATCACAGATGAGATGATGATGAACACCTGAGATACCCACAGACCGCAGTCGGGCACAAAGAAAGTCTCCCACCCATCCCTGAGTCCCAGCTGTGCTGTGGGTGGGCCAAGGAGCTTGAGATGAGACCCGGGCCCAGAGGACAGCGACCTGAGCAAGGCCACACAGCCAGGGCTGACAGCACACCAACACTCCCTGCCCACCTGTGCAGACACCCAACTGTGGCCATAAGATTCTGAACTTTTATTTTCTGGCATGAAAAGTACAAATAATTAAACAATTCCATGTAAAAGTCTGTTACCGCGGCCAGGCCTGTAATCCGGTAATAAATAGTCTAAACGCAACGCAAAGTGTTCTTGTTGGGTTCTGGGGTTTTTTTGTCCTTTTTCTTTCTTTTTTTTTTGCAGTTCTTTATCATCTCCAACATATGGACTCTGTCGTGATGTGAAACCTTCCGAATAAGTAGCAGGATGGTGAAGGGAGGGCTTGAGGGGCTGAGCCTCCTCCCCAAGGGCCCTGCCCCTGCCCCCCAGGGACACGGAAGACCCCAGGTCCCCTCCCCTGGGCTGGCCTCCTGGTGGGGGCCTGGCTGGCTGGGCTGAGTTCTGTGTTTTAGAAAAAGAAGTGCCCTCCCAGTCTTGGGGGTAGCAGGGGCCTAGGCCTCAATGGGGAGGTTTGGGGAGGTGCCCTCACCAGAACCCAGCCCCCCCCAGGGTGGGGGACAAACCCAGCCCTTATTGCTCACAGATGCCCCCGGCACGCTGCCCACATGTCCCTGCGTGCAAGGAGGGCAGAGGGGAGAAAGCCTCAAGAAACAGAGGGAGAGGGAGGGACCCGCTGGGGGTCCTGCCCTGCTGGAGGGGAGTGGGGAGATCGGGAGGACTTAAAAACCACAAGAATAAATAGGTTCGTGTATCAAGAACAAGCTAGGGTTTTCACCAGCTAAATAGGACTGAAAAAATTCTCAAGACAAGCAAAAATAATCCCATTGAGACCGGGCGTCGCTGGCCACCTGGAGGACTGCCCCGAAGAGCACACACGCCCCCCGGTGCCACTGGGCTACCGTCACTGTTATTAATAATTATTACTTTAATGATTCCACTTCCCCTTTTATAAATAAATTAGGCATAACCACGTCTCAGCAAAACTTAAAGAAACAAAGAGAACATCGTGGTCCCTTTAAACTTGCAAACTGGATGAAGGAACAGAAATATACACAAATGTCCTTACAGGGCAACAAGAATAAATAGTTAACATAGCAATAAGTTAAAACTACAAGAAGCTAAATTCGGCAAAAAAGTACAAGAAAGTTAACTGGTGCCAGTTTATGTCTGTTTTTTTTTTTTTCCTGTTTTTTTTTTTTTAATCTCTTCTGTTTTTTTTCTTCCTTTTTTTGTCGCTTTTTTTCCTCTTCTGTTTGTTTTTTTGTTGCTTTTTTGATTTTTTTTCCTTTTGTTCCTTGCAGCAGAAGCTCCACAGACGTTTAATAACGAACACCGGGGGAGGGGTGGGGGAGAGAGAGCTGGGCAGTCAGATGGGCCGTGGCCAGACACCAAAGCAGGGACACCGGAGGAAGGTCAACTGAATTTAAAATTGGGGTTTGTAATTTCCAGTTCTTACTGGGCCCACTGTGGGGGTGGGGGGCTGCAAGGGCTCTGGCCTTTGGCTTCTGTCGGAGTTTTTTGTTAACAAAGAATGAAAACTAGGGGGCCGGAAAGTCCAGACAGAAGCCAGGGCTGGGGCTCGGAATGGGGGCTGCGTCCACTGCCCACACTCATCTGGAAAGACAGAAAAACCCAACAAACTGAAAGAGGGTGACGAGTGGATGGGAAGGAAATATGGGGCTGGGCCCCTGGGCCCATCCACCCTGGGCCTGGTGAGGAGGCCCCAGGTTGGGGGAGGCTCAGGGCCCGGCCCCCTCTCCTCAGCCTTATGGGCCAGGGCCTGGGCCCAGGGTAGGCTCAGCCCTAGGGACAGGGGGTCCTTTGGCCTCAAGTGTTGGGGGGGTGCTGCCTCCAGCCCACCATGATGCCAAAAGTGAACGAGGTATCGTGTGTCTGGATGCATGGACGCTGTGTGTTCATGCCTGTGTTCGTGGGTGGCATGGACCACGGATGAGCCAGAAGAGAGCTCTGTAGAGAACCCAGGGCAGGGTCGAGTGGGGCTGAGACTGGGACGGAGCCAGGCTGGCCTGGCTGGAGGAATCCGACTGGGACCTCTTGTCTGGGCCTGAGGGATGCTACGGGCATCTGTGTGCTGTCTCTGTTTCTCTATGAACAAGTGTCTAGATTTGTGTCTCCCAGTGTCTGTCTCCACTTTCATGTGTCCGTGTGTGTGCCTGGAAATATTTGCGTGTCTACATGTGCCAGGGTCCACGTCCGCCTGTGGCTACATTTGCCCACTTCCATGTTCAATTGCTGCCAAGTTCACACAACCCCATACCAGCATTCCACGTTTTATCCACGTGTTGATCTACTACGTGTCTGAGTCTGGCTGATTCCTAAATGTGTCCAGGCCACGCCCCTGGGCCTGTCAGCTCTGCCGCGTGCTCCCGCGGGGTGAGTCCCTCCGTGGCCCACGGCCGCCAGCCCCCAAGCCCTGCTCCCTGTCTTTGCCCCAGTTGGTAAACATAACCTGTCAAAATATTTCTTTTTTTTTTTGTCTTTTTTTGTTTTTTTTTTTCAAGTTCAAGAATCCCCAGTAAAAATTCTCCACGAGGTCTTTTTCCCTTTTTACAAAAATAGAGTTTTCTTCCCCTCCCACCCGCCCCCCGTTTTCATTTTGTTTCTGTTTCCAGCCCTCGCCCTGCTCCTCACAACCCGCCGAGGGGCTCCGGGCCAGGGCTGCCCACGCCCCCCTCACGTTTTGCTTTGTTGGGGATTTTTAAACCTGTTTCCTCCCCCACTTAGGCTCACCTCAGCGCTGGAGAGGCCTGGAGGAAACCACCAGCACCCCCCAAAGCCATCCCACGGAGGGTGGTTGCGGGTTGGCTAGGGGCACATCTCTGCTTTCTTTTTAGCCGAAAAAAGAGACAAAAACCATCGCCATGAACAAAACCAAGACGAGAGAGTGAACAGCCCAGCCTGGGGTAGGGGCAGGAGGACGGGGTGGGGGACCCCCAGGCACCCCCCATTGCCTGCAGACCCTCCCAGCCCGAGTGCTCACCCTGTGGCTTCCGCAGGGGTGCGGGGCCTCGTGCCGTTCGTGGTCTGCCTGTGCTGTCTCTCTCGGGCCCCTTCTCTCTCTCTCTCTCTCTCTCTGCTGCCCGGGGAGGGTGGGGAGGGCGGCAGTGGCTCAGGCCTTGTGCTGTTTGCTGGTCTTGAAGGACACCTGCAGCACACGCTCGCCCAGGCGGTAGCCGTTGAGGCTGGCGATGGCCATGGCCGCCTCGTCGTAGTTGGTCATGGTGACAAAGCCGAAGCCCTTACACTTGTTGGTGGTGAAGTCGCGGATGACCTTGACGTTGGTGACTGCCCCAAATGGCCCGAACAGCTGCCACAGCACACTCTCGTCCGCCTCCGGCGACAGGTTGTACACGAAGATGCACCAGCCAGCGCCCGTCGCGCCCCCCGACAGGCCCACGCCCGCCAGGCCGCTCATGCCGTCGATGGCGATGGGCGAGAACCTGGCGATGAGCGACAGGGGACTACTTTGGGGGTCACGCGGGCTCTGCCCTGACCCCCGGCATGCCCCCGACCCTCCTGTGACCCCATGACCCCTGATACCACCATGACCCCTGATCATGCCTTGTCCTTGCAACTCTTGTCCTGACCCTGCTGTGTCCTCCATCTGTAACCCCACCTTCAGCCCCACCGGCTCTGAGACACCAGCCCCCAATCTTCACCATCACCTGTACCTTCTCCTGACCTCTGACCAACCCTGAACATCAGGCCCTCACCCATGATCCTGCCCTAAGCCCCAAACTACTCCCTGGCCCCCTGACCTTTTGCTCTACTTGGTCCTTAGCCCTGTTGACCCTGACTACTGCCCCACACCCCTGGCTGCCCCCTTCCCTTGGCATATATTCCCCTCCGACCCCTGCTCTTACCCCCCCCCCATCCTGACGCTGCCCTCGGCCATGCTGTCCCCTTTGTCCTACTGGCCACGTGCCTGGAGGCCCACCCCAGAAGGGCAGCGCTGTGAGTCCAGATGTGAGTGTAGCCATTTACGTGCCTCCCTCCTATTATTCAGGACTAAGCACATTTAAGCACCTCCTCTGGCCCATAAGGGGGTCCCCTCCGCCCTCTGCCCCTCTCTGGCCTTTTCCTATTTAAATCGTGTATTTAAGGTCGGCTCCCTCTTCTCTAAAAGCTTTTGTTCTCTGTGGTGCCCCAGCCCAGAACAGCCCCCAGTACATAGTAGGCACCAGGCTCCACTCGAATGCGTGGGCTCTTGGGATTAACTGCTCGTTCCCTCCTCGAGGCCCCTGCAGGGCCGCTCCTGCTGCCAGGAGCTCCACTCCCACTCTGTTGCCTCAGATGGGTCAACCCCCTCCGGGCCCCCATCACCCCTTCTGCCCACTTCTCCGTCCTCATCACTGGTCATCTGTCTGTCTCCTTTCCCACTAGACTGAGTTAATTAATAACAGTAACAATAATCATAAGAGCAGCTACCTTTTATTGGGCGCTCACTATGTGCCAAGTACTGTGCTCAACGCCATTCCATCTCTGTGAGGGACCCAGTCTGGCTGGGCCATGCTGGGTACCCAGGCACAAGCCAGGCAGCTGGCACTTGGCCTGGGCTCCACAGCTCATGATTCAATATACTCGGGACCTTCACGGGGTCTGGGATGTGGGCAATGTCGCGGGGGCCTCGAGGTTTATCCCCAACCACAGGGCAGAACAGGGCAGTCTGTGATGCTGAGTAAAGACCGCCAACAATGGCAGGTGGAACTCAAGCTTAACGTGGGGACCAGGGGCGTGGCTGCGACCCATGCGACACTGCCTGCCTTCCACTGGGCTGGAGAGGCCAGGGAGAGGTCGGGGACAGGGCTCCTGGGCTCAAATTCCACAGTAGCTCTTTGTAGGCATTTACGAGTCTCCACAGCCCCCAAATCTCTTAATGGACTCCCTGACAGGGGCAGACATGGCTAAGCTGGCTGTTCCAGGGGCAAGGAGGAGGGGGTGTCTATCAGGGCAAGGGTCTGAGAAGGGACAGCAAGGGGCTGGGGGCAGTGGGGTGGGGGCACTGTTACCTCTTGACTCCGTAGGCCATGTTGAGTAAATTGTCCAGCCTGTGGAACAGAAAGGGTGGTCACTGGTGGCCTCCAGGCACATCCCCAGCTGTGATGCAGGCCAGCCAGCCTGTCCTCCCTGCCCCCACCCCGCAGGCCAGCAGTGCCAGCCCTGCCCCCACCACCCGCTCGGTTGGACACCGCCTGGCACGGACCGTGGGCACTCCAGCACCGCCTCTCGCTGGCCCTGCCACGCCCTCATCCTCCCTCTCCAGGCAGCCTGGCCCCACTTGCCTGCCCCCACCCTGCTGGACTCAGGTCCCCAGAAGGAAGGGGATGAGTCTCTCCACCACCGTGGCTGGGCTGGGCAAGTGATAAGGCCTCTCTGAGCTTCCGTGTCCCCGTCCGTCAGATGAGGACAAGACAAACCACATTCTCATGGTGATGGTGCAGAATAAATGAGTGTGCCTGGCACGCAGTGAGCACTCATGAAATGTGCATGAGGAAGCGGAGGCAGGCGACTAGAGTCGTGTGCCAGAGAAAGGGGCAGTCAGAGCAGACCTGATCAGGTGAATCTAAACACTGACAACGCCACTCATAGTGCCCTGCACATACCCAACACCTGCTGTATACAAGGGCCTGGCCTCAGGACCTGACAGAAACCCGTTTGCCCTTTGCTGCCCTCAGCAACCCCGTCACGTGAGTCTATGCTAGTGTCCCTCCGCCCTGAGGGAATGGGGCTCAGGGAGGGCAGCTGCGAGCTTTGGGCCTCAGGCCTGGGGGTCTGGGGTGTCCAGGGCTAGGGGTGGCAGGGGGCTCACCGGAAGCGTTGTGTCTGATGGTGCAGGGGGCCTGCATAGCGCCGGGCTGATGACTGGTAAAGGTGAGTAAGCAGGGCCTGCCCTGTCTTCTGACTCGGGTTGTTGGCAAACTTGACCGTGATGGGTTCGGCTGCACCCAGCGGCTTCTGTCCGTTCAACCCTTTGATGGCCTCCTCGGCTTCAATCCTCTTGTCAAAGCGGATGAACCCCACACCTCGAGACACACCTGCCAGGAGGGGTGGGTGTCATGAGGACCCTGCCTCCTCCCAGGCGATCCCCTCCTGCGCCCCCAAGTCTCACCCTGCCATTCCCCATTTCTCCGTTTTGGTCCCACCGCGGTGCCTCCACCCAGGACCCCCTCCAGGTGCACGCCCTCCCCACCCCCGAGGTCTGACCTGTGACCTGGTCCACCAGAATTCGGGAAGTGATGATGCGACCGTATTGGGAGAAGAGCTGCTCCATTTCCTTCTGGCTCATGGTCTTGGGGAGCCCGCTGACATACAGGTTGGCATCCCGGATGGATGCAGAGCTGGGTCTGGCATAGGACACCTGGGGGAGGGTCAGGCGGACACATGTGAGGGGAACACCCATTTTGCAGATGAGGAGTGAGAGGCCACATACGAACCACCACTGAGCCGCAGAAATGCTTCACCTGTTCCCTCAACAAATACCTCTTGAATGGTCACCATGTTTGTGGCTGACCAGGGCTTGGGGGAGAGGACATGACCATGGCCTTGCCTGCATAGCGTGATGGGGGACTTGTCTCTTGAGGAGGTCAAAGGAGCCACACCCCTGGTTCACATGTCTCCCTGAAGACCTCAGGGACTCTGTGTCCCTAGCTCAGGCTCTCATGCTGGACATCCCATCAGCATTAATGTGTCCCACGCCTTCAGAAAGTGAGCCTGGGACACTGGCCCCTTCTTTTCCCAACTACACTGGGTCCCCGAGAGTCATTCAGATCTTTAGTCACCAGCTCAACACTGACAGCTCCCAAATGTTCTTCTCCAGCACGAACCTGGTCCCTGAGCTCTCTACCTGGGTGACACCTCCAGGCACCTCAGGAGGGGGCCTTATGGGGGTCACCCTCAGCGCAGAGGCATCCAGCTTCCAGCTTCCTCCAACTTGCTCCTACTCAGTAATGGCAGCTCGGTTCTCCTGGGTGCTCAGGACCCAGCCTCAGTTGTCCTTGACGCCTCTCCGACTTTCATACCGATATCCAATCCACCATCAGTCCTGTCAGCTCCACCTCCCTCATTATCTGGAAATTGAATACTTCCTCCCACTTTCATCTCCCTACTCTGGCCCAGTACCCACGATTGCTAACCCTGACCAGTGCAGTAGCCTTCTGCCCTGGTCCTCCCTTCCAATCTCACCTCTGCTGCTGTTCCCACCACAGCAGCCAGAGGGCGCCCGTGAATATCTGAGCCAGGTCACATCCTTCCTCTGCTCAGAACCATCCACGGTTCCCACCTTCTTCAGAGTTCGAGTCCTTCCCATGGTCCTCCAGGCCATATACCACCTGCCCCATTACCCCTAGTCCTCATCTCCACCTACTTCCCCCTTGATCGCTCTGTTCCAGTCACACAGGCCTCCTCCTGTTTTCCAAACACCAGGTCCTGCCTCTGGGCCTTTGTGCTGGCTGTTCCCGCTGCCTCGAACTCTCTTCCCCTTTTTTTCTTCTCTAGGTCTCAGTTGAAATGTCCTCCCTGTCCTCGTCCATCTGAGTGGGATCCCCACCCCTAGCCCTATTACTCTTTTTCAAAACATGTCTCTTAGAATAGTCATGTTTTAGTACAATCATTCGAATCATGTCATTAATTATGGTCCAGCCCAACAATGAAACTCTCTGCAGCTGTTTAAAAAATGGTGGACGTGGATATTGATTTCCCTGGAACAGTGGTGAGTATTGTAAAGTGGAGGAAAGAAAAGTCCATTTATAGAGCAGCGAGTGTTGTGTGACCCCCTCTCATTGTGTGTATCAATGTCCTGGAAACACGGACTGAAGGGTCCGCCCCCCAAGTGCTAAAGGGTGTCCTATAGCTGGTGGGGCGAGGGGTCTCATGAGCTCCTCTCCCCTCTATTTCCTATTTCTTCTAAATTAACCTCTAGGTAGATAGGGGTCATGGTTAAGGGTTTGGCTTTTGTTTGGAGCTGTGAGTTGTGAGGGCATGTTACTTCATTAGCAATAACTAATTAAAAAATCACAAAATGAATAAATTTGGCTGAGGTAGATCAGGGGAAGGATGCTCAGGGGGAGGGTGGGGGAATTCTAATTAATGCCACTGTGCACACCAGGAAAAAAAGAAAACACACCAGCGGCTATTATTTCTGTAATGATAATTAAAAATCACGGCCAAGTCCTCCACAATTTTCACTCTCCCCTAGGGGTCTGGGAGCTTTGAGGGGTGAGGGCTTCTTGATGGGTTGAAGTTGGGGGTTACTGTAAGAGGGGGTCTGAGCTCCTGGGTGGGTGTCTGGGGTCAGGGGTCACCTGAGAAACAGAATAGGTCTTCAGGGAGCTTTCCTATTCTTCTATGATGTGCGCTAACCTGGCTCTCTCCCCTCCTCACCAGGAAGGCGCCTGGCACACAATGGGTGGCTGGAAATATTTTGGGTAGATCTGCTGGAACACCTAGTCAGGCCTGACCACACAACACAGCCCCCGCCCTCACCCCTGCAGACACACACACACACACACACACACACACACGGCCCCAGTGTGCTACCTGACACACAGTCACAGTGGCTACCCAAGCAAGAGTGTAACGCAAGGCCTTGGCCACATTCATGGCAACTCTGAGGGTCTTGTATAATTACAGTCAGAGCTGCTCACACATGTCAAGCTGCCACAAGCCCACAACATCACACCCCATCCCCCCAGAATGGAGCACACACTTTACTGTGACACACAAACACCCTGTCACAGCCAGACACACCCATGAAGCCCTACCAGGTCACAGCTAGAGTCACAGTGTGTGACAAAGTACCTGTCAAATAGATAGCATGTCCCGTGAACACAGTAACATACCCCACGTCTGCAATAGCTCGACCTATGTGAATACAGCCACTTACACAGGCACGGTGTCCAACACACACCGCTCCCCAGCCTAGCGTCATGCCCACACACACAGGGTCTTGCAGTTCATCACTGGGGTCCACCCTCATGCTTGGGGGTTTCTGGGTCTAGTTGGTCACAAGAGACCCATCCAGTCATGACTCACCCCCACCCCAAGGAGAGGAAGAGATTCCTATACCTCTGTTCCCATGGTGAACTGAGAGTCAAATGGGTGGCTCTTTAGCCCACCTTCCCTCAGGGTTCAGGAGCAGATTTGTGGGGTGGAGTCCAGACACTCCAGGCAAACCTGGGGGGGGGGGGTTTCCATGGCAATCCCACCCCTAGGGAACATGGGCTCCCAGGGTCCCAGCTGCAGCTGCTGAGAGGGGAGGCTGTGGAGGGAGGGGCATTGCACAAAGGTCGGGGAGTGGCCCACCCTAAGCCCTCCCTCCTAGACCCTAATTAGGCTCCAGATGGCAGATGGGGCCCCGCCCCTCCCCCATTTCCATAACAAAGGCAGGAAGGGGGCTACCCACAGGACCCTGGGCACTCTCCTCATGCCAGTTGTGTGTGGAGGCTAATAGATTCCCCATTGATAAGTGAGGAAACTGAAGTTCAGAAAGGCAAAGCCATTGGCCCCCAGGCTGGCCAACCAGGAAGTCTTGGGAGAGAGATTTAGACCCCTTAGGGGATAAACCAAGGGGAAGGATGGATGGCACGAAAGGGGTGCTCCTGGTGGGGACAGTCAGGATGGGTACTAATGCAGGGGGGCGGCAAGCAGCACAAGGGAGCAACGGCACCAACCTTGATGGTCTTTGTCTGCAGTTTGAGGCCGTTGAGGGTGTTGATGGCTTTGTCTGCGTCGTTGGGGTCAGAGTAGTTCACAAACCCATAGCCGAGGCTCTGCCCTGGGGGAAGGACCAGACAATGACCTACCTCTCTGGACCTGCCTATATCTTCCCTGACTCTGGCGCGAGAGGCTGACCATCCCCAGGACACCTTAGACCCCAGGCAAGAGTCCCACCTGTCCCATTACCCCTGAGACAACTCACCTCAGGCCAATCATACCTCGGAAACCTCCAGAGTCCCACCTGGCCCCGTTACACTTATACTACTGAGGCTGTCACCTCTGTCCCCTGCCTCCCCACCTGCCAGAAGCCCCACCTGTGATCTTGTCCCGAACCAACTTGCAGGACTCAATGTCACCAATGCTGCCAAAGAGACTCTTGAACTCATCCTGGGTCATGTTCTGGGGCAGGTAGTTGACGATGAGGTTGGTTTTGCTGTCGTCAGTGGCTCCGTTTGTACCAAGGAGTGGCCCATTGGGCAGGGCCGGGCCGGCCGGGCCCCCTGCCACCTGAGACTCCATGGCCCCGAGTATCTGCTGGAGACAACAGGCCACACCCGCTCACGGCCCAGTCCCCAGGGGACCAGGGGAGTAAGGAGGGGCTTGGTGGTGATGAACTAGTCATGTCTGACATGGGTTTGAACATGGGGAGAGGACAACGTATTATTTGAATAATCCCTTCCACTTCTTGAGCACTGAACAAAGAACTTAACATATAATTTTACTGTGAAAAATTCCACATATAAATGCCATATACGCCCTTTTGTATATGTTTGCCCGTTTGTCTAAAACCAACTTGTATATTTTCATATTAATAATAAAATATACACCTTTGTCTTCAGAGTAAAAAATATAACATTTTAATTAGATCTGAAGCTGTCTCTCATAGGTCCCTCTCTCCCCATGTACTTCCTTCCTCCCACCAAAGGCAATTCCTATCCCAAATGTGTTGACATTTATGCATAAATTTCCCACTAGGTATTTACCGGCAGTTTTTCCACTAAGTTTTTTTCCTTAAGTATAATGTAACACCTGCAAATAATGACAGTTTTCTTTATCTTCAGTCTATACCTGTTATTTACTTTTCTTGTCTTAGTGCAGGGGCTACAATGTAACAGTGCCCTCCTTATTCCTAATTTAAAGGAAATGCTTTAGACATTTCACAGATAAATATGATCTTTGCTCTAGGTTTTTTGTAAATGGCCTTTATCGGGTTAAGAATGTTTAATTTTATTCCTAGTATCCTAACATGATATAATTAAAAAAAATAATGGATGTTGAATTTTATTCAATGTTCTTTTCCTAAATCTATTTTTTAAATAGAAATACAACGGACATATTAATTCATATTAGTTTCAGGCATACAACATAATGATTCAATATTTGTACATATTTCAAAATGATCACCACAATAAGTCTAGTTAACATCCATCACCATACATAACTACAAACATTTTTTTCTTGCAATGATAACTTTTAATATCTATTCTCTTAACAGCTTTCAAATATATTCTACATCTATTTATATCTAATGGCCACATCAAGAAGAATTTTAAAGCCACATATGGTGCAGAAGGGAAATAGTGCTGGACAGACTGGTGTCGTCTGTGATGAGCATGGGAAGGTGAAGTATCCAACATTTCATTAGGTCTTGTCTCAGGACATGGTTGGTGAATAGGTTGCCCTCACCTGAAAACTCAAATCGATTGGAAGGGTCTTAGAAGAGGGATGAATTAAGAAAGATCTGAAGCCACATCCAGTTTCAGCAGGGAAGACCACTGATTTATTAGCAATGTCTGCTGCGGCCACAGAATTGTAAAGAGTCAGCAGGTACACATAATCTCAGCCACCCCTGATCCAAAATACAATACCATAATTGTTCCCAAATAGTGTGCCCTATATGCTAGGCACAGAGCAAAGCCCTCTACAGGCAATTTCTTTTCTTATTCACAACAGCCTTAAAAAGAGGAGGGTTTTACTCCCTCTGCTTAGCAGATGTTAGGGACTAAATGCTTGTGCCCCAGACCCCAATTCATATGTTGAAACCCTAACCCCCAAAGTGATGGTATTTGGAGGTGAGGACTTCAGGAGGTAGTGAGGTCAAGAAGGTGGAACCCTCACAAATGGGATCTGTGCCCTGTTCAAAGAGACAGGAGAGAGCATCTCTCTACACCATATGAAGACACAGCAAGTTGACAGCTGTCTGCAAACCAGGAGGTGAGCTCTCACCAGGAACTAACTCAACCAGCACCTCGAACTTGGATTCCCAGCCTCCAGAACTAGGAGAAATAAATGTCTGTTGTTTAAGCCACCTGGTTTATGATATGTTTTTATGGCAGCCTGAGCTTAAAACAACAGATAAAGAAAGTGAGATGCAGTGATGTTTGGAAGATTACCAAAGACTATGCAGCCTATAAATAGTGGAACAGGGGGTTGCACATGAACTTTTCTGATCCATAGTCTGTATTTTCAACTTCTGCTAACCTAGTGCCAGTTCTAACATTCCCAGCTCTATTTCCTCAGGTATGCTACTTAATGCTTCTGGGTCTTTGCTCCACTTTGCTGCAAACTTCAAATTACCGTCACAGTGGTCTGGCAAGGATCTAAAGCCACAGGGCAGCCAGAAAATTGTTCTGGGATCACTTAGCCACGTCTGCCATGGGCACAACCATAAGAAGTGGAAACAGGTTTGTCACGCCCACCATTCCTGTCTCATTATCCTGCTATTAATAATTGTCCCACTCCATTGGGCATCTACCCACGTGTTAGGCATTAGGCGATGTGCTTCAAGGTGTCATGTCACTTATTTCTCTCAATAACTTTGAGACCCTGGCCAGGTAGCTCAGTTGGTTAGAGCGTCGTCCTGATATACCAAGGCTGCAGGTTTGATCCCTGGTCAGGGCACATAAACAATCAACCAACAATTGCATAACTAAGTGGAACAACAAATCGATGGCTCTGTCTCTCTTTCTCCTTAAAATTAATAAATAAAAAAATTAAAAACCCACAATTTTGAAAGACAGCAACACATTATCCAATTTACAAGTGAGGAAACTGGGCTCAGAGGTGTTGAGGGATATAAATGGGGGACTCCATTTCAAATCTGTTTGACTTGGACTTCAGAGCTATTTTTAATGACTGTGGCCAGTGCACTGGGGCAGCTCTGCCCCTTATAGCTGTGTGTCTTCAGGGATAATCTCAGCTCTTCTTTGGTCTGCTCCTTCCTTTCCATTTATTCTTATTAAAAGGATGGCACAGAGACTCAACTCCCCTGCATCTCCAATAGGCTGAGATTGGCTGCCTGGAGAATTATTCTGAAGCCACATCCGGGCTTAAAAGGTACACGCACTGGGTTGATTAGCAATGTCTGCCACAGGCACCTGCAGGGAAGCAGTAATGCATACTCCATGGATCTGCATCCCATCTCCATGTTATTAATACTTATAAATAACATGGCCATGTGTTGCGTGCCTGTTATATGTCGGACAAAATTCTTGATGTGAGAATTTCCAGGCAAATCTCCAAATGTTGAATGTTAGGGGCTCTTTTCTCCATTTGACAGGTGAGGAAATTGAGTGTCAGTGATGGGTAGGATTTGTATGAGATAGGGCAGCAGGCAAGTGATAGACCAAAAATTCAAATCCAGGGTTTGAACTCCAGAGCCCACTTTCCTAATGAAAAAGCCAATAATAGTAAAAATAATAATAGTAAAGTAAAGCTGAGCACCCACTCTATGCCACGCCCCCAGTATCACTCATATAAATCCACTGTGCTGGCTGAGTTTACTACTCAGTCAGCAAATATTTACTGGGTGCCACCATGTGATAGCTGCTAGCCTCCGCCTCCTCATGATGTGTCCTCTGACACTCACATTGCCTCTCTGGGCCTCTGTCCCTCCACTAACGGAACAGAGGTCACCCATGTACGGAGATGGATTCTGAATCCCTGCCCAGGCTCAGTGAGACAGTTCTGCGATCAGTTGATAATGTCTGCTTTGGGAGCCCGACAAGCATTCAACAGTACACAGCCCTGTTTCAGGACACACCAGGTCCCAGCTTTAGAACGCCTACCTTGTGGTAGGCACTGAGAATGTGCAAAGTTTTTACTGACTTCCCACAACCACACGGAAAGCTGGAGATAACTCCTCTATTTCTCAGATGGAGAAACTAAGGGACAGAGGGACCTGTGACTTGCTCAGGGTGACTGGGTGAGGTGGTGGTGATACAGTCAGGGTTTGGCTGCTAATCGGATAACCCCAAACGCTACTGAGTTACAGGCTCGCCCCACCCCTAATGCTGGCCTCAACTTGGAGGAGGGTAAGAGTTGACTGGGGGTTTTCTACCTGGGATCCTGAGCTGCAGCCTGTGAATCTCACCACCACCCCATCTCCCTCCCATCTGTGCCAGGGCTTAGTGGGATCAGTGTCGTGTGTTTCCTCCCTGGCTGAGCTGTCTAAGCCGCTAATGGGGATCAGATTGGTGGAGGTCACACCCACCCTGCTCCAGTCTACAGCAAATGTGTGGCCTGGGATGACACGGGATCACAGGGACTTTGAAAGCTGTCCCAGGCCAGGGATGGAGGGGTAAGTCAGTGAGGCAGAGGACCTTGGATGGAAAGGCAGATGCTGCCTGGAGCAATGGAATCTTCCCTCCCACTTTGCAGCTCTTCTTCTGGGGATCTCTTCCTCTTTTTGTTTCTCTCTCCCTTTCCCCCTATTTCTCTCTTCCCCCCTCTGTTCATTTCTCCCCTCTGAACCACTCTTTAGTTCCTCCTCTCTCAATCTTTCTCCAACTCTTTTGCACCACTGCACATACAGTTGGCATACGAATTTTGCAGTAAACATACCTATGGTCACTCACTGTGTAGATCTTCCAGTGTCTGATCCACTTGGTCCCCAGCTGTACCCTGGGGCCCCAGTCACAGTGACAGATGTCTGGATACCGGTGACAATAGGGCATTGAGCAGCTATGCATGGTAAAGCTGAACCACCACGTGGTGCTAACTGAGCCTCACGTCTGTGCCCATCTCCCTCCATGCAGGGTTCTCACCGTCTCAATTTACCCCCTTACTTCCTCCCAGCCTGTCCCCACGGAGGGTCTCGGCCTGGGTGCCCTCCATTGGAGTAATCAAACCTCCAAGGCCCTCCTATGACCTCCGACCACACCCTCTCCTCTTTGTGCATCACTTTCCCTTTTTCAAATGAGGAAACAGATCAGAGGAATAGATGTAGGGGTTCTGAGGGCCCTCAAAGCCACAGTCATGTTCCTGGACCTGGGTGAGCAGTGTGAAGCTCAGAGAGGGGAAGGAGTTGGCTTGAGGTCACACAGCAGGAAAGCGTGGCCTCTAGGGCCTCATTCCTCAGAGCCAGGTGGGCAGGTCCCAGGGTCCAGGAGGGAATGCTGAGCATCCCCCACCCACTGTGCTCGCCAATACTCGAAAGAGACTCAGAAACAGACACAATGCACAGAGACATACACACAGAGAACGGAGAGACTAGAAGATCAGAAGAAGGAGGCCCGGGCGCCGGGACCAGACAAAGGACGCACCGCGGCGCGGGGAGCAGAGTCGCTAGGCTGGGGCGGGGGAGGAGCAGGGGTGGGGCTAGAACTGGCCAGCCCCGCCCCCGGGAGACGCCTGGGCTGCCTAGTGGAAATCCGAGGGCTCGGGCGAGGCCGGGCCCCCGGGGCCCTGGGGGCGGGGCCTAGATGGGCGGGGCGGGGCGTGGTCAACTCGGGCGTGGCCGAGTGCTGGGGAGCTGACCAGCTCCGTGGCTGCTGAAAGCACGGGGAGCGGGGCGAGTAGCGCAGGCGGGCAGGAGCGCTCAAGGTCACCCCGCGGCCCAGAGCCTTGGTGGGGTGGGGCTCCTGAACTGGCCTAGGGGGCCTGTCTTAGTCCCTTACCCCATCCCTCGGGAGGCGAGGGCCCAGCCGCTGGGAAGCCCCTGCGCCGTGGGCCCTCCCCTCCCCCCTCCCCGCAGCCCTAGGCGCCCGCGCGATGCTACGGCCCGCGAAGAAGCGCCGAGAAACAAAGAGACGCGGCGGCGGCGGGCCCGCGGGGCCTCCGGGCGCGCCCCCTCCTCTCCCCTCCCCGCTTGCCGCAAGGTCGACTGGCTCGAGGACGAGACGCCCGGATCCCGGGCGCGGCCGAGGCCCCGGGCGCGCGATCCGACGCCGCCCGCTCCCCAGGTCTCTCAGGGACGCCTTGCCGCCTTGTCCTGGCCCAGTACCAGTGATTGGGGCCTTGTGTTTGCCTGGGCGGCCTGCGGGGTCCAGGCCTGGATGGAGGAGGTATCCTCCGCCGCGGCGGCACCTCCCCCATTCAGTCTGCTTGAGGGGGGCAATCCAGCCCCCTTGGCGTCGTTAGAATGCCCCTCGAATTGCAGCTTGGCTCTTTAAGGCCTCTCAGGCCAAACTCTAAGCGTCCTCAGCACTCTGGGCGCGGCCCTGTCCACTCTCAGGCCCCGAGGCTCGGTCCTACCCCCCCCACCAACTGGGCCTAGCTAGGCCTGGTCCTACCCCCCCCACCCTCCATCTCCGCGGAGCCTGTGCCTAACCCCTTCCCGACCACCCGACCAGATTCCCTCTTAGCGACAGGGGAATACCTACAGTGACCATTCTTGTGTGCCCAGCGGGCGCGGTCCGTGTTGAGGGCGGCTCTGAGGGTCGTGCACTCCTTAAGGGGCACTCGATGCTCACGCCCGGGTCCTACCCGGGCGGCCTCAGGCGCGGCCGCTGCAAACGCGTCGGTGAAGGCGGCGGCTCCCTCGAGGGCCGGAGACGGTCCCGAGCCCGGGGGCGCGCGCGCGCGCGGATAACCGAGCCCCGGATAGTCTGCGGGCGGCAGAGGATGAAAAGAGGGAGCGGGACTGAGAACGCCCCCTGCGCGGCCCCGCGGGGCCGGGGGAGTTTGCGCTTCTCAACGGAGATCGCGGCGCTCTGCCTTTCGCCGCTGTCTCTCAGCCCGGTCTGTCCGGTTCCGGGTGCTCAGTCCTCTCCCCTCGCCCGCCCTCCCTCCCACCCTCCGGCCCGCGCAGCGCGCTCCGCGATCTGGGCCGCGCAGCCGCCGCCCCCAGCCCTTTATATCAGCAGCTGCTAGCGCCGCGGTCGCTCATTGGCTGCAACAACCGAGCCCCACCTCCTCGCGGCGCCCGACGGCGCGGCAGGTGGAAACGAGCGCGCGCTGGGCCGGACTAGCTTCCTGGGGACTCGTGTCGCCAGATTCGGGCCTTTTCGCCCCCGAGGACGCTGCTTCCTGCCCTGGTGTCCCTTTTCGGGAGAGCTTTCTAGCTGGAAGACAGGGCGGGCTCTCCTCGGATCATACGACCTTCAGGAAGTGCAGTCTACCAAGAGAACTGGAAAGGGACCAGGACCCAAGACTTAAACGGGCAAGGGCCTGGCTCCCCAGACTCGGCCAAAAGAGGAAAGTGGAGATGGCTGGGGACCTAGCCTGACTTAAGAAGGAACTGGAACCCCGTGGGCTAATTCTCTCTAGAGTCCAAAATCTGGGGACTGGCACCCCAGAGTTCGGGGACACTCGGCACTCGTCACTGCTACAGAGGCGATAAAGAGGTTTGGGGTTTAGGATTTCATGCAAATCCCGATGGTGCCCTGCAGCCCCGGGAAACCACTGGGCCTTCTCAGACGCTTTAAACTTGGGGTGGGCATATCTGCCCTGTAAATATACTGGCTTTCAGGGCTCATGATTGGTCCACCTATAGAGTCTGCGATAGAAGGTGGCCCATCGACCTTTGGCGCATGTTTACGTCGGGGCGGCCTTCAGGAGCCACTAGGGCGGGACAACTTCGAGGCTTCAGCACCACAGACAGCGGCCTGACAGTCTGGTTGAGGACGCTGCGGGCGGGGGAGCCAGGAACCCCTAAACCTGAGAGTCGCAGCCCCACCCTATCCTCGTCCTGCACGCCCTGTTAGGCTCTAGACTATCGGAGAGTGTCATCAAACCCTGTGAGGAGAGCCTATTTTAACCAATCACGAACAGCCCTCGCGAGAATGAATTGCGGGAGGACGCCCTGGAGATTGAACCAATAAGAACCCGCGCAGCAGAGAGCGTTGACACGCCGCCGGAGAAGTCAGGCCAATCATAATGGCCCATACTGTCTGGGCGGTGGCCCTCTAGGATTTGCCAGGGCAACGTGGCTGCTGACCCTGGGGACTTCGAAGGAGGGCTTGTTTCCCACCTGGTGATGCTCCCGGCCCCAGTGGGATCAGAAGCTGTGACTTTACCGGGAGGGGACTATTCCTGGGCGCGCAGGCCCAACTGCAGTTCCCATGGAAACTGCTGGCTCCCGCTGTGTGGAGATAGCGAAAGGAACTGAATCTGGTGGGTAGAAGGGGCGGTTAGCGGGTGGCGGGGGCGGCCCCAGCGGCCAGACTCGCTCATCCTCAACGAAACGTATGTCCTTGGCTGGGCTAGCTCCCGGTTCGAAGTGTAAAATGAGGCTTTAGCTGCGGAAGGCTCCATGAGCTAGTGCGGAGCTGGCAGAGACAATCTGCTCCGGGCGCCACGGGGCTCCCCAGGGCACGTGCCTGAGCTCGCGGCTGCGGTCCCCAGGGTCACGTGGTCGCGGCCGTAACGGCCCAAGTGGACTGTGCGCCACCTGGCGGCCGAACTGTTTGGTCTCACTCCCCACCCCCACCCCTAACAATTCACAGTATATGAAGACTGCCTCAGCGTCCTCCTCCGGGTAATGGGGCCAGAGCAGCTGCCCCGCCGACACGAACTTCCCTCCCTGACGCGGCTTCCTGTTCCAGGAATATTCCAAGCCCATTCTACCTTGGGGTCTTGGCACTGGCTGTTTCTTCAGCCTGGGATCTGCCTCCCTCCATGGAACCTCGGTGTCATTCTGGTATATACTCGAATGCCACCTCATTGACCACTGACCTAAAGCACCCCCAGAAACTAACACACTACACTTTTCTGCATGGTGCTTGTCACAGTCATAGATGTCTCACACAAGTGTTTACTGAACATCTCCCCAACTGGGACCTGATCTCTTCAGGGTGGGGAATGAGTGACCCACGAGGGATTAGGATTGAGAGTCAAGATCAAGTCCTGGGAGATGCCAAGTGGCCTCCCTGGACCTCCAAGCCCTCAGCCCTGACACTTTGAGAAGAGGGGGCGTTCAGGGTCTCCCAGGCAACGGAAGCTGACACGTCCTGCACTTCCGCCCCGCCGCCCCACCCCCCCCAGCCCAAGCCTTGTTCAGGAAGGCACCAGGTTGGCAAAGAGAGGCCCCTTCCCCCCCTCCCAAATCATCCAGGCCTAGGGGAAGGACATCTACTTTCTCGCTCTTTAATCTCACTCTCCTCTCTTCACACAGTTCCAACAGTGCAGCCCCAATCGCCAGCTCCAGAGACAGAGCAGGGTGGGGGACCAGCCCTAGGGTGGGGCAGGGGCGCCACCTTCCGGCCTGCGGTCCAGGTGGCCCCTAGGCTGTCCGGGCCACCAGGCCCGGGAGTGGCATTAGAATGGACGAATAAATAGGGGCAGTCTGTCACTGGGTGGGTCAGGCGGGCTTGTGGTCTGGGTGGCTTTTGAGAGTGTGGAACTTGACGCTGTCCAGCTTCTCGAAACGCTTCCCGCAGCGCTCGCAAGTGAAATTGTACTGCACCTCTGCTGTGTGTTTCTTCATGTGCCAGTTGAGTGAAGCACGCTGTCGACACTGGTAGCCACAGATCTCACACCTGCCAGGAGTAAAGGCACAGTCAGAGTGGGCAGGGCCAGCCCCAGAAAGCAGCAGTGCCACCAGGGACCAGAACACAGGTGGAACTGGGCATGGCAGCAGCGGTGAACCTGCTCTGTGCTGTCCAAGCCTGAAGCCCCTCCCTCCCAGTTTCCTCACGGGACACCTGTCACTCACTGCAGGGGTGTCTCGCCAGTGTGTGTGCGCCGGTGTACTTCCAGGTGGTTCTTCCTTTTGAAGGATTTGCCACAGGTCTCACAGGTGAATTCACGAACGCCTGGGGGAAAAACAAGGCTGAGGATGCTGCCCTTGAAGAGGGGGCTGTGGAGTGTCTCTGTTGTGCTGCAGAGACCAAGTAGGGTGCCGATGGGCCAAACTGCCACATCTCTGGGCTTGAACATGGACTCTAATAACTGGAAGTGGTAATAAGAAGGGAGGCTCACGGCTGTTGCCCAGGAACACCCAGGGCAGAGGTGGAATGTGAATTTTGGTCCCTGAGGGGAACAGGGTGTGGATGGGTCTGAATTTGACCCCAATATTTGGACTTTGGAGAGATTTCACATAAAAATCCAAAGTTCTGGTCTCAAAAAATCTTAAGCTGTGCCCTCCTGCTGGGCACAGGCACCAGTGCTGATCACTGTGTCAGCAGTCCACACCCTGGGTCAAGGAGGTGCTTGGAGCAGAAGAAACACAGGTCCTGTCCAAGCTTGCTCCTCATCCCTGCCCAAGTGGTGTGGTTCACTGTCCTTCCTCAGCCCTGGAACTGCTCTGGCATAAGACCTGTTTGTAGGACTGGGGAGGCCAATGAGCCCCAAGTTGGATAAGAGACAGCCAGCCCCTGCCCAGTTCCACATGATTTATAATAACCAGTGTCACTGTGACTTGTACAGCTCCAGCTTACTGAGCACCAGGGAGGTGTCTGGTGGGCGCCAGGTTAAGTGCTTTACTTCCACGTGTGGAGGACAGGCAGGAAACTCTGCAAAGGGCAGTCCTGGGCCCAGTTTACCCTGCCTGCCCCTGCCCTAGTGCCGAGGCCCAGGCCCCTGAGCCCCAGGGCCTGACCTGAGTGGATGATCATGTGGCGCCGTAGGTGGTTGGATAAATAGAACTTCTTGCCGCAGCCAGGATGAGGGCACACTTTGGTCTTCCCTTTCCGATGCACGAGGTTGACATGGTTCTAGGGGGCAAGAGGGGCAGAAGTGGGGCTGTGGGTGCTGTGGGGACAGGTGAGGGCTGCTGGGAAGAAAGCTGGGGCCAACTTCACTGGAGGAGGGAAGAGAGGTGCTCTTGCCCTTGGGATGAACTGCCAGCTCCGAGCTGGGGTGCAGGGGCATGCTGGAATAAAAGAGCAGCTTTACTGAGCATTTACTCCAGCCAGGCTCTGGACTGGGGAAACTGAGACTCCGGAAGCTCAGTGGTTTGGCTAATGTCTCGCAGGTGGGCAGTGGCAGAGCTGGGACTGGATTCTTGGGCTGTAAGTCCCACAGCAGGCCCTACTGCCATGGTGCCATGCTGTCCCTAGGGCTTGGAACAGGCAAAGCAGTCATCTCCGTCCCCCCAGGCATTTATTCCTTTGTTCTTTAACTCACTAGCACATCTCTAGCTCCCATGCCCAGCACCAGGCCTAGCGTTGATAGGTGCTCAATATGTGCTTAATGAAAACATGATTTGGCAAATTCAAGGGCCTAATTATCCCACTTCCTGTGCCTAGAGTGGGGATATGAAAAGACCCTGTCTCTGTCCTTGGGATGTCCCATCCAGGCCCAGTGGGCAAACTGCAGGTACATCTTGGTGGTGCAGTGACCTGAGGGCTGCAGGCCCCACCAGCCCTGGGGGACTGGTGTGGGCTTCCTGGTAGAGGGGCATTTTGAGCTAAGAGGGCAGAGGTGGTAGGAGTTTGGGTGGCTGGAAGAACAGAAGTGTGTGGGGGAGCCACCAGGCCAGGACCAGGCAGCCACCTGGGATGTGCAGAAAGAGGCTGAGGCTGGCTGAGGCAGGATGGGTAGGCTGGAAGCAGGTGGGAATGTGGGAAGTAGGCCTGTAGCACCTGCTGGGGTCTGGTGGGGCCCTCTAAGAACTTCAATGCCCAGACTCCAGCACACAGGCAGCTGGACACAGAAGCAGACCTTGCCCAGCCATTTGGGTGGTAGTCTCACCTGGAAACTACTGAGAGCCACATACACCTGGCTGCAGCCCTCGTAGGGACAGTGGAACATTTCAAGCAGGCCGTCGGCATCCATCACCCGTGATCGCTTGCTCCGCCTCCTCCTGGAGAGGAAGGGGCCCATGGTGTCGGGGCTCCCACAGGGCCAATGTCCTCATCCCCGCCCCTGCCCGCTTGACACCCACTTCTCTGGTTCCTTGGGGATCTCATAGATGATGGCTGACATGTCACTGCCATCCAGCTCCTCTCCGTCTGCCTCTGCCTCAGGCTCTGCACTCTCAGGTACTGTCGCTGCCAGCTCTGTCAGCTCTGAGGCCACCGGCTCCTCCTTCTCCTCCTTCTTGAGAATGTACAAGTCCTCCTTCTCTAAGGGGTAGACACAGGGCAGATGTCTGTGGGGACTAAGGCTAGTGAGGAGCCCACTCTGGGGCCTCTCCTCATCCTCCCCCTCCCACGTCCCCCCCAGACCCCCCAGACTAGCATGGTCCCCCAGACCTTTCTTGGTCTCCATGCCTGCCATGGCGGCGGGGTCCATAGTGCTGGGCTGGCTGCCCTCAGGCTCCGTCTGGGTGTAGGCTGCCACACCCTCCATCATGGTGCAGGGCACCTCATCACCCAGGCCCCCGCTGGGGGCGCTGCTGCCTGCTGCCACGTTGAGGTGGATACCCTCAGCTGTGAGGGCATCATAGCCTGGGCCTGCGATGATGATCACCTGAGAGCCGGGCACCATGCCTGGCATGGGACAGCTGGCTACCACCTCGCCCAGTGCCTCCTGGGGCATATTCTCAAAAAGGGTGCCCGGGCCTGGGCCCACTTGCACGGGCACTGGCACACACACCACTGTCTCCAGGGCTTCTGGCCCGCTCCCCGCTGGGTTGGGACACAGCGTGGTGCCCTGCTCGGCCAGGCTCTCCATGTGGTGGACGTCGAAGGGGATGTGCACACCCTCTTGCGTGATGAGCCCACTGCTGCCCGCTGGGCTGGTGGGGGTAACTGCCGCTGCTGCTACTGTCACCTTGGCTGGCTGGCCCTCAGGGGGCTCCTCAGAGTCAGAGCCAGAGCAGGAGCTGGATGAGTCGGAGCTGCCGGCCACCAGGCCATTGTCCACTGTGGTGACAGAAGAAAGGGGTGCTTATAATAGTGGCAGCAGCAGTTGGTGTTTGTTGAGGGCTCACTAGGGGCTGGGTGCTGTGACCCTTCATTGCCACAAATAGTGGTCACCTCTCAGTTGCCATCCTCCCCAATTACCCTGCTCCTCAAAGATGCTTTACTCCCTTGGCCTCTGGCCCACTCCAGTTTCCTGACTCCTCCCTGGTGGCTCCTTCTCAGCTTCTTTTGCTCGTACAGGTCTGGAAGGTTCTGCCTCTACTGAGTGTCCTGATCACACCAGGGTTTCGGCCAGGCCAACAGTGTTAACTGCTGCCTTGATTCTGACCCCAGCTGGGTATCCGACAGTTCAGTACAATTCTCACACTACCCACTTGGAGTTAGCGTTAGACCTCACAAGAGTGACGCCACTTCGGATGCCAGCTGCAAGTCCCAGGCCACTGGTGGCCACTGGTAGCCACCGGTACTTCTGGCTATAGACTGGGAGTTCCCACGACCCCATGTTCAGGTTTGATAATTTGCTAGAATGGCTCACAAAACTCAAGAAAGTGCTCCACTTCCAACTACAGTTTTATTATAAAGGCCATAACTCAGCAACAGCTGGACGGAAGAGAGGCACAGGGCAAGGTACAGGGGTAGGGGTGTAAAGCTGCCATGCCCTCTCCAGGTATGCCACCCACTCAGCACCTCCACTGTTCACCAACCCAGAAACTCTCTGAACCACATTGTTCAAGAGTTTTTATAACCAAATCTCCAGCCTCCATCCACTGCCCGGGGCTTGGGAACGGGGCTGAGAGATATTGCTCCTCTAATGATGGGTTTGGTCTTTCTGGTGACCAGCTGTCCTCCTGAAGCTATCTAGTGGCCCCTCCCTGAGGCACCATGTTAGCGCAGAGCCCGGGTGTGTTCCAGAGGGGCTCCTTATGAAAGGGACTCCTGATACCGTTAGAAAAGTATTCCTAACCCTCA
Source organism: Micronycteris hirsuta (assembly GCA_004026765.1). Classification (NCBI taxonomy): domain Eukaryota; kingdom Metazoa; phylum Chordata; class Mammalia; order Chiroptera; family Phyllostomidae; genus Micronycteris; species Micronycteris hirsuta. The sequence goes on along the minus strand of PVJI01012445.1, from coordinate 22,697 downwards.
GGGAATTCCAAGGGTTTTAGGAGCTCTGTGACAGGAACTAAGAACAAAGACCAAGTATCTATTTTTACGGTGCTGCCACCACCCATACGCTGGTGCCTCCATTTGGACAGCTCCCACCGGACCTCCTGCTGAGCTGCAGCCGGTTACATCCCACTGCCTTCTCTGCTGACCCACCCTCTGTGGGGGTCACACAGGCATCTCACACTCCACTCAGCGACTCTGGGCTCTGAGTTTTCCCTCAGAAAAAGCCTGCAGCATTCACGGATGTCCCCATCTCAGCCGAGGGCAGCTCCGTTCTCCTAGTCGCTCAAGCCAAGTCCCAGGCCTATCCTTGACCTCTCCCTTTCTCTCACACCCACTTCCAATCTGTCAGCAAAACCTGTTGGTGCTGCATCCAAAATTCATCCAAAGGCTGACAGTTTTTCCCACCTCCTCTGCGCACACCTGGTCATGGACCCACCATCCCCCTGCCTGGACCACGCAGTCCCTTCTCCCTGGTCCCTCAGCGCCCACCCCCTGCAGTCTGTCCTCCTACAGAGTCCAGAGAGAGTCTATGAACACCTGCTTAGGTCACATCCCTCTTTGACTGAGAACCTGCTCTCTACTTCCTGTGAAAGAGACAGGCTAGCATCTCACCAAACCTGAGTCTTCCTCCTGGCACCTGAGTAGACTACATTTCCTAGTGTCCCTTGTAGATAGGTATGACCAGCGGAGTCCCAGTGAAATGTGAGTGGTCGTGAACTCCCAGCCATGAACTTCCACCTCTGTTCCCACCAGCCAGACAAGACTCAGGGAGGCTGGAGCCCCAGCACAGAGAAAACCAGGGTCCTGGATGGAAGGCAAGTTACAGGTGTGTCTATTTCAGCAGCTGCCTTACTCTAGTTAATACCTGTCCCATCCCAATTCACCTGGCACAGCAGCCAAAGCTCTCACTGCAGCCACATAGCCTGTACCTCCTTTCCAGCCCCACTGACCTCCCTCCCATTCCTAGGGACACTAGACAGCTTCCTACCTCTGGGCCTTTGCACTTGCCACTCGCTTTGCCTGAACCCTCTTTAAAAAAAAAAAAAAAAGAGATTTATTTATTTATTTTTTTTTTTTAAAGATTTTATTTATTTATTTTCAGAGAGAGGAGAAGGGAGGGAGAAAGAGCAATGCATGGTTGCCTCTCACACGGTCCTCACTGGGGACCCAGCCCGCAACCCAGGCATGTGCCCCAACTGGGAATCGAACCGGGACCCTCTGGTTCCCAGCCCGCGCCCAATCCACTGAGCTACACCAGCCGGGCAAGATTTATTTATTTTTAGAGAGAGGGGAAGGGAGGGAGAAAGAGAGGGAGAGAAATACCAACATGTAGTTGCCTTTCATGTGGTCCCCACTGGGGGCCTGGCCTGCAACCCAGGCATGTGCCCTGACTGGGAATCAAACCGGCGACCCCCTGGTTCACAGCCCGTGCTCAATCCACTGAGCTACACCAGCCAGGGCTGAACCCTCTTCTCTCAGACATCTGCGTGGGCTCCCTCCCTTCTCCATCAGACCCTTCATCAATGGCATTTTTCCAGGGAGGCCTCTGGCCACCTTGTCTCAAATAGTACCTTTTTCTCTCCTTTATTTCCCCTTCAAATACTTCCCACCTCCTAGTCTACTCTGGATTTTACTTGTTACCTTGCTTACTGTCTGCTTCCACTATAGACAGTAAACTCCACAAGGACAGGGGTCCCTGTGCACAGTCTCTAATGCTCAGAAGGCTACATGCTACACAGTGAGCACACATTTGCAGAAATGAACAACTCTTAGACCAAGGCTACCATGAAGGTCAAAGGGGCTGACATCTTACCCAGGCATTTGGTGCTAAGATCCCCACAGGGAGAAACTGGGGACAGGAAAAATGTAGGATTGTCCCTTAACTTGCACACTTGTGACACAGTTGGGGGCACGCTGTCTGGGAACCACATGTCCTACACCTCCAGAGGGTCACATGGAGAGTGCAGGCTCTGCAGCCAGACTGCAGCAGGGAGGGAGATCCCAGCGCTTGCTCCTCCAGCTGTGTGAACACAAGCGTCTTATGTAACCTCTCTGGGCCTGGGGATAACCTGTTACCTACTTCAGGGGGTACTATGGTCATTTAATGAGTAAATATGTGTAAAGGGCTTAGAACAGTGCTAGGCTCAGAGTAAGCACCCACTGTCTTTAGTATTGTAATGCCCCATTTCTCAAGCAGGCCCTGGGGTAGCAACAGGGGCAGTAGTGGTATCAGTCCCTCCTTGCAACACCCGGTAATCTACAGAGTGGGATGAGCCCCGCTCCACCCTGAAGGAGGGGGCAATCACCCAGTGAGGTGGGAGCATGGCTGGGTGTGTGTCCAGGTCCGCATCCGGGTCCCTGAGCGCAGTGTCTGGCTACTAAGGCTGACAATGGATTTTGCTCAAGAAAATAAAACAAGAAATGACCATGTATCCCTGGCCTCCCATTGTCCCTGGACGGGTGGTCTTCTCACTGAGTGAGAGGTGGCAGGGCCGCCCCATGCACAGAGCAGATAAGGGTGCTGCTTGAGGGAACGGGGCTGGGCCGGGGACACCGCCACTCTCTCACCAGCCCCCAGCGGCCACAGCAGACCTGGAACTGATCCCAGTGTTTATTCCCAAGAGCCCAGATCCAGCAGCTGCTGGTGTAAAAGTTATGCTGGGGTACAAGGGAGCTCCTCTGGGTGTCACCCCCATCCCAGCTGGATCCATCACCAGATGGACCAGTCGCATTGCTCCCAAAACCTTAGTTTCCTGGACTGCTCAGTGGGGAGAATGGCAGGACTGTGCAGAGGACTCAGGGTGGTTTGGGGTGGGCCTGGAGTGGAGCACAGGACAGGATGGCTGAGGGGCAGGCCTCACACTGGGGGCCTGACTGACACACAACGGGAGGGCCGTTGGCCAGGGTGCCCACCTGGAACACCTCTCGCCCACGGCTTCCCCTCGCCAGCTGGGATGCCATCTGCTCCACAATGCCTGCCAGCTCGGACTCAGCCCCAGCGACTGACCCCACCCTCAGCCCTGGCAGGGCGCCTGGCAGCAGGCCCTTCTTAGAGCTCATACCAAGCCTCTGAGGCAGGTGGGCAGCCCCTCACCACCCACAGCATCTCCTTGCTCCCCCAACCAGGTCTCACTGGAACTCCGTAACAGAGTCTCTCCCATCCCTGAGCTGGCAGCCAGCCCACAGGTGTGACCAACATGAGATGGCAGAAGGGGCAGGGACAGTGAGAGATGGAGTGGGTGGGGTGACTGAAGGGCAGAGAATAGAAGACCGAAAGGGTGTGAGATGGAGGAGAGACAGGGAGAGACGGTGGGGGGAGGCAGGGAATAGAGAAGAGACAGAAGAGAGAGGACGAAGCACAGAGAGGGTAAGAGAGGCAGAGAGAGAGAGAGAGAGAGAGAGAGAGAGAGAGAGCAAGGAATAGGGAGTAAGGGCAAGGACAGCAGGATGAAGAAAAAGAAAGAGGATGAGACGGGGAGAGACACACCCTGACGCTGAGAAAGGACTAGAGAAAACAGATGAGGAGGAAGAAGCTAGGAGAGAAGAGCAGCCCTGGTGAGTCTGAGGCCCAGCACCCTCCCTTCCCTCTCTCCAGCTCTGAGCCAGGATTCCTGGACCTACCTGTGACTGGCCTCAGGCACAGGTGGGCAAACTGCCCTATGCCTCAGCTGTCCCTCTGTAAAATGGGAACTGCGTCTCAGGATCTGTACGGACTCAAGGGTTGCGGCATGGCCGGACGAGTCTGCACTCTGCCCCTGAAGCCAGCACGAGTGCCATCTAGTTGCTGAGATGTCTGTGATGCTGGCCCAAGGCTAGCAAGACCCAGGAGGGAGGGAGTCCAGGGCGACTCTCCCCATAGGAGCTGTAGACCCCCAGACACCGGGGGCCACCGCATGCCCTTACCCCACAGACCTACCTTTGTCACTGTCGGGGTCTGAGTCGCTGAGTGGCTTCAGGGGTGAGTGCAGGTCTTGGAAGTAGCGGTGGCCAGCTTCACACTGCCACACAGCTGTGGTGTATAGGCCGAAGGTGGGGTCCAGCTCAGCCAGGTGCGGCTCATACGGACAGCGGTGCTTGTGGTCCTCATACCAGATCACCACATTCTTCAGGCAGTTCACGTTGCGTCGACGCCCTGTGCACACAGGGCCGGGGCAGGCATGAGGGGCAGGGCTAGGCCACTCAGGGCAGTACGGCTCCTAGAGCCACCTGGGCCTTCTGGCTCTTGGGAGTTGAGACACCCTCCTGAACCCTGTCCAGGTCTGTCCCCAGTTCATAGGTGGAGAAACTGAAGTTCTGAGAGATGAGACACACCCTGGAGATAGCAAAGACTGGCCAGACACTGTCCTCACTGGATGAATTAAGTCATATAAACAGTGGGCGATGTCCACAGGAGGTGCACAGTCATTGTAAGCTGCTTCTTACTGTTATAATCAGTCTCTCAGTGCTGCCCTGCTCCCAGTCTAATCCTCTCATAGCCGCCGTGGATGCCTGTGAACACTTGAGTCAGGTCACGTGCCTCCTCTGCTCAAAATCCTCCATGGCTTCCACCTCACTCATTGGAAAAGTCACAGTCCTCCCGGAAGTTTACGTATTCTGCCCAGTCACCCCGTCCTCACCTCCGCCCACCCTTCTCCTTGCTCACTTCACTCCAGCCTCATGGCCTCCTCCCTGGTCCTCAGACCCAGATATGGTCCAGCCTCAGAGCCTTGGTACTGGCTGCCTCCCCTTCTGCCAGGGAACCACCTTACCCACTCCATCCCCACTCAGGTCTTTCCCTTGGTCAGCCACCCTCTCTTCCCTGTCCCTTTAGTCAACCTGGCCTGCTGTCCTTTTCCTCTAGGTAGCACCTGGATACCACCTATACTTCTTTGTTTTTATGTTTCCTGTCTGTCTCCCACACTATATGTCAGCTCCTCAAGGGCAGGGACACTTATCTGGGCTGTTCCTCCTGTATATCCAGCACCTACATACAGTACTGCGAGGGGGTGGGAATGGCGGAGCTAGATCTCCGGGGTTCAAGTCCTGGCTCTGCCACTTCCTGGATAGGTGGCTCCAGGCAAGTGACCTGGCTTCTCTGAACCTCAGTTGCCCCCTCTGGTCAGGGAAGAATAAAGGTCCCCATTCCCTGACGGGAAGACTGACAGGGAGGAGGTTAGGGAGTGAAGACACAGACGGGGCACAGAATGCGGCTGTACATACTGCGAGTGCCCAAGAATTGGTGCCAGTGATACGTGTGACGATCCTGGCCCCTCAGCAAATGGGAAGAAAGTGTGGCTCCAACCTTCCAGGCTAGGAGATGAGGAGCGTGCCCAGGAAAGGTCCTTGGGCCTGGGGATAGTGCCCAGGTCCTCCAACACAGTGACAACCATGGTGGCACCAATAGTAAGCCACCTGCTTAGCTCAGCACTTGCCTCCTTATCTCCATTCCCACCCCTTTAGGATTTGGGGTGTCATGGTCTTAGCTCACCTGGCCCCTGCCTCTGAGAACTATGAGAACGGGAGATGCTCACTGCCACCAGAGGGCTGTCCCTGAAGAGCTGGTTTCACCCTGCTGGACACGGCTCCAGACCCACTGCCCCAGGGCTCAGGGGCAGAAGGGACATGCTCCAGGCCTCTGCTCTGACTGCCCACGCCCGGCTCCCCTTGAGCCTGGCACACAATATACCCTTTAGGCCCTGGCACAAGCTGTTCCCTCTGCTCTGCCTGGCTCTTCCCTGGCTGACTCCCACACACTGGGCAGGAGGGCAGAGGAGCTAAGGGGACTGCTTTGGAGACCAAAGGACCTGAGTTTGTAGGCTGGCCTTGACGCTCTCCAGCTGTGCAGCCTGGGGCAGTGACCAGGCCTTCCAGGATGTCTTTATGTTTACGATGGGGATGAGGAGGGTATCCCTCCTGGGCACAGCACAGGTTCGGTTCCACTCCAGGCTGGGTCAGGCCTCTCCTCTGGGCCCCAGTGCCCTAAGCCCGCTTTGGTCACAGCTCCGCTCAGACTGTCCCTTGTCTTTCCCAGGAGACTGTGGTCTCTGTGAAAGAAGGGCTGGGGCTCCCTATTTGGCACAGTGCCTGGCACATGAAGGCTCTCCATAAGTGGTTCCTGAGAGAATGAGGGAGCAAGGGGGGAGCAACAAAGCCAGGAACTCCCCAACACCCACCCCTCCCCCCTGGCTGCAGCCCCACTTACTTTTCTTCCTCTTTGGCTTTTTGGGGACCTGCTCCCAAGGCTTCCTGTAACAGAGAGAGGCAGGGGGGAGTGACGTAGGGCCTGACTGATGATGAGAAAATGACACCAACTCTGGCTACCCCTCATCCTGCTCTGGGGCAAAACATTAGCTTCTGTTTCCTGAGCCTGTTGTTTCTCATGGCCCTTTGCTTGGGCTCTCTCCTACATGGACAACTGCCCTTGGAGGGTGGTCTAGTATCATCACCCCCCTCACAGAGTGGGAAACTGAGGCTCAGAGGGGTGAGGTCACCAGCCCAGGGTCCTATAGCCAGGGAATGGAGACATCAGGAAGGGGTACAGAAAGTCAGCAGCCCTTTCTGACCTCTCGATAGCCCCAAGATCCCAGCCCTTGGATATACACCCTGCCTAATCCTCTCCCCATGAGTGGGGCACACCTGTGAATATGAAAGGATACCACTCCCATGGCTAGGTGGCTGAAATAATCAAGAGGGAGCCTCATCTAATTGGGGAGCCTGTACAAGGATCCTGCTGAAGTCAGAAACCAGAGGCTGAGAATAAGAGGGGGCCTATGGGGGCCCACGTGGCAAGGACCTGAGAACAAACAGCCTCTGGGAGCTGAGAGTGGTCCCACCGACAGCCAGTAAGACTGCAGGGACCTCAGTCCTACAACCCTGAGCATGTGAATTCTGTACACATTATGAGGGAGTCTGGGAGATCTTTCCCTAGTTGAGCCTCTAGATGAAGACATAGCTGGTTGATACCTTGATTTCAGCCTTGTGAGACCCTGAGCTGAAGACTCAGCTAAAACATGCCAGACTCCTGACCCACAATGAGATAAGTTTGTGTAGTTTTAAGCCACTGAGTTTGTGATCATTTGTTACATAGCAATAGAACCTGGGCTGCCCTATCAAGGGTCCTGCAGTGCCTGCCCCCCAGGCTGGCCGAGAGCCCAGCGAACGGTCAGGCACAGCCTGGAGGGCTGGGATCGTTCCCTGTCTGCTCTACGAGGGCTTCGACCCATGACACTGCCCTCCTCCAGAAGTCCTGCCCCTTCAGCCAGCTCAGGCCAGTCAGTCACTGCCTCTGAGGCCTTCCTTACCCTGCCTGGGGTCCAACATCCCTACTGACAGTCCCTCAGTGAGCCACGGCCTTGGGGAGCCCAGGGCAGAGCCAGGCCTAAAGGCCACGGCCCTCATCAGATCTGCCAGGTGGGCTCCTAACCCCTCTTGGGCTGCCTGGCTGTGGCCCAGCACTGGCTCTACACAGGCTGAGGGCAAGTAAGTATGTTGGAGCTATCTCTCTCTGATCTGGCAGGGGCTCCCCTCTGCCTTCCTGCCACCATGCTTCCCCGTCTGCCCACCTCACCCTGGCTGCTTCCTTGTTTTCCTTCTGCGCTGTAGCAGCAGGCTCTGTGACCCTGGGTGAGTGACTTTACCACCCTGTGCCTCAGTTTCCCCATATGTAGCATGGGATTATAACAGCAACTTCCTCATGAGGTTGGTATGAGGTTATGTGCATTGTAAAAAGTTTGGTACAGCTCTGGCAATTAGTAATCACTCAGCAAACGGTGACAGTGGTCATTATGACTATTGATACTATCACAGAGCCAGGCCCTGGAAAACTGACCTCCCCACTGTGGCCAGGGCCACACTCTTGCCACAGATATCCTGAAAGCCAGTCCAGGGTTTCTCCTCAACTCCACCACCCACCCCTTCAGTCCCCCACCCAGGCTGATAACAATTCTCAGAGCCCATACCCCAACTCTGGTCCCAAGACAGCTCCTCAGGGCTGTTTCATCCTTCCTGCCCCAGGCTCTGACCTCTGTCTGAAGATCTGCTTCCCTCTGCCCCACCCAGGAGCCTGTATCCCCTCCAAGGGGCCAGGCTACCAGATTCTCCCCTAAACCCAAGTCCAAACACCCACAGCCACTTCCAATCATGCAAGGCCTTGCCATGGCTGGGGTGCTGGGAACACCATATTGTGGTGGGAACAGGCTTGACATTGGTCAGATCCCAGTTCAAGTCTCATCTCTGGGTGTGTGACCTCAAGCAGGTGTCTTCCCCACTGAGCCTCAGTTTCCTAATCCATGAAGTAGAGATAAGTGCCTCCCACACAGAGCTGCTGGGAGATCAGGCCGCATTCTGACCCTAACACAGCCTTTTCTCCTTCAACTAACTATGTTGCCCCTCTGCCCACTTCTCCAAGCATCCCTGTGACTCCCTGTAGTGGCCACCTGCATTGGAGGTCAACGTTGTTAAGGTTTCTTCAGGACCTGGCTTTACTTTCCTCTCAGGGGACAGCACCAAAGGGTGGCCAGCAAGAGTCCCTTGCTCTCCTCTGCCCTTTGATTTCACTTTTGACTTGACATCCCACTAGCATCCAAACACACTGGTATTTCTAATATCTTCGATTAAGATAACCTTGAGCCCTGGCTGGTGTGGCTCAGTGGATTGAGTGTGGGTCTGAGAAGCAATGGGTCTCGGGTTCGATTCCCAGTCAGGGCACATGCCTGGGTTGCGGGCCAGATCCCCAGCATGGGGTACACAAGAGGCAACCACACATTGATGCTTCTCCCTTCCCCTCTGTCTAAAAATAAATAAATAAAATATTAAAAAATAAAACAAAATAACCTTGAGCCCCCTGGCTACCAACTTTTGCCCCACTCCTTTACTACCCTTTACCAGAGCCGTCTACATTCTTGGTGTCCACGTCCACTCCTTCATCTCCCGTGAGCCCCTCCCGTCAGCGTTTTTCTCCACCATGTCACAAACTGCCCGTTATCAGGGATGGCTGCCTCACACAGCCCAGCAGTATTTGACCCTTAGATCCTTGGCCTCCAGGACACCACCCTGCCTGTTCCTCCACCTGCCTCCCAGGCTGCTGCTTCTCCCTCATCTCCCTGACTTCTGGAAGCACTGAGAATGGCACTGGACTCAGACCTGCGTGCTTGGTCCAGGAGCACCCCCTTGGCAAGCTCCATCACCTTAATACCACCCTGATGACTCCCACATTCGCATCTCCCAACAGTCCTCTCCCCACCACAACACCGCCTCCACTCTCTCCTTGACACCCCATGGAGGAGTCTCACATGCAAGCTGTCATTTTGTCCCCCAACCTGGCCCTCCTCAGTTAACAGCGACTGCAACTTTCCAGGTGCTCAGGCCCAAACTGGGGGCATCTCTCATGTCCACACCCATCAGAGAACCTGCTGGTCCCAAGTCCAGTCACTTCTCTCCATTTCCCCATGACCCTGCCCAGGGCCAGCCCCATTATGGCTCACCTGGACCAGTGTAGTTACCTTCTTCCGGGTCTCCCAGCTCCTGGCCCCACCCCCCACAGTCTCAACACAGGAGTCAGGATGATTCTTTTGATTTCTTGTTAGGAGTTTAAGATGTGAAAAGAAAACTGCAAACATGCACAAAGCTAGAGAGGAGAGAGTGAACCTCCTTGAACTCATCACCAGCTTTAATGACTGTCAACTCTTGGCCAGCTCATACTCTACCCATTCCTCCCGCCACATACACTGGGAAGTGCTTCTTTTAACAGCTAAGCCCGATACATGGCTTCTCTGCATTTATGATGGGAACTCAAAATTCTGCACTTAAGGAAGGCAAAAAATCCAACCGGAGCTCCCACTTCACTAGGAGGAAAAATTAGAGTCCTCCTTGCAGCCCCCAAGGCCCTGGCACCTCCCTGCCCTCATCTTCTCCCACTCCTCTCCTTCACTCATTGTGCGCCGGCTACTTGCTCCCCTCGCTGTCTCCTGTACACATCAGGACACTAGACAGGGTCCAGCCTCAGGGCTTTTGCACTTACTATTCCTCCTTCCTCTAACACTCTTCCCCTGGATAGCTGCATGGCTCTCCCTGGCTTCCTTCAGGTATTTACTCAAATGCTATCTTCTCAAGGTGGCCCCACCCTGATACCTTATTTAAACCTCTCTGAATCCTGATTCCTCTTTTCTCATTTCACTTTTGTTTTATTCCACAGTCCCTATCAATCTCTCACATACTACATAATTTATTAGTTATGTTTCTTGTCTGCAGTAAACAAGCCTTTGCATACTAGATAAGCCTCTGCCCTCTAAAATGTCAGCTCCATGATATATACATGTGCCTGGCACACAATAGGTGCTCAATAAGTGTTCCTTAAGCAAATGAATAAAGAAATACTGGAAATTCCTCATTGATCATTGTTTCCCTTTTCCCACTGGCTGTTAGTAAGTGCCAGGGCAAATTCATGGTCCATTAGCCATTCCTGCTTTATGTCTCTTGCACCCCTCTGGTCAGATTTTTACCTCATCATGCCACGAGACTGCGCTTGTCATGTCCCCTGTGACTTATGCCTCAATCTAACAGCACTGATTCTGGCTCTACTGCGCTGCTCATTTTCCTTTCTCTTTTCAGCCTAATTTTCACTTCTGCTTTCTTGTCCATGTTTTACAGCCCCTGAACTGAAATCCTTCCAAGCACAAAATAGGTTATAAATAATGGAACTGAAACACTTGACCCCCTACCACTGGCCATGTCTATTCCCCATAGGATAACCCGCACCCAGGTTAGTGTACTTTCCCAATTACCCGTGGGCCCCAGAGCCAGGTTTTTGCCACACACTGCGTGGGCTGTCTCAGTGTCCCGGCCCAGTCCTGCAGGCCCACACAGCTCCTGCTCAGCCAAACCAAGCTTCCACAAATACCATTTTCAGCTTAGGGACCTCCAGGAACTCCCTCTGGCCAGTGGTTCTCCAGCTGCACATCAAGTCTTCCTTGGAAGCTTTGCGATAAAAAATACAGGGTCTGCAACTTCACTCCAACTAACTGAATCAGAAACTCCAATAGTGGGACACTGGCTTGAGGTTTTTTAAGTACCCACCATTTCCTGCTCTGCTCTCAGGCATAAAAACCAGCTTGCCACCCTGAGGAGCACCAGATGGGTGCAGTTCAGCAGGATCTGGTTGACTGTTGACCCTCAGAACCTCCCCCACGTGAGGGGGAGCATGCGAACACGTGCAAACAAAAGCAGGGCAGAACAAGGATTGTGTCGCATAACTGCTTGCGACACAGAACAAACCACCTAACAGTAATACCTGGAGTGTTCACTAAGTGCTAGCACTGGTCTAAGCCCTTTGCGATAGTTTAACTCATTTAATCATTACATCAACGAATAAGGTTGGAAGCGAAAAATTCCATCAACAGTGCTCATTCTCAAGGTAGAGACTACAAAGGCCTCTGCCTTCCACCTGTGCGGCTAATTAAGGGCTTCCTATTCACCTGAGTTTCCCTGAGCTGAGGTGTTCCTCAGGAGCCAAGAGGTTTAGGGGGATTCGATCGGGATTGTGGGGGGTCCTCAGGGTACGTGGGGTCTAGGATTGTGGGAATGAGGCCACTCAGAATCCAAGCTGGGGCACCGGAACCTCATGAGAACAAGGCTGTGTGCAGTCACAATCCCAGGCTATATTGTGGGAGATGAAGCCTGTGAGATTTGAGGGAACAGTAGGGTGGAGCCGCCCCTCCAGGGACTGGGCAGTTAGAAGGCTTGGAGGTGGGGCCCGTACCAGGATTGGTCAGCCAGAGATCTAGCGGGCGGGGCCAAGAGCCCAGGAGGCGGGTCGAAGCTGGACGCATCCTAGGATTGGGCGGTCACAGCGACTGGAGGCGGGGCCGCGAGCGAGGCAAGTCCCAGGACCGGCAGTCGGAGACCCAGGCCGGCACCCAGGCCGCTGGGCGGAGCTCAGAGGTGCCAGGGGGCAGAGCCTGGGCGGAGGGGGCGGGACCAGGCTTAGCGGGGGATGGGGGCGTCTCCTCCCACGCTCCCTCCCTCCTTCGGGCCGGGCCCCCTCACCCGTGGCGACCGCTCCGCTGGCCGCGCTCCAGAGAGATGAGGTAGGCGGCGAGTTTGGCGTCGCTCCAGCCGCTGCGGCGCCGCAGGTCCACCCAGGGCCCGTGCGCCTCGCCCAGGTACACGCGCCGCACGTCGTACTTCTTCCGGGACTCGAGCCGCCGCCGGGCCCGGTCTGACTCCGTGAGCCGTGGTCGACCCCGCGCCTTGCGGCCCGCCGCGCCCTCCTCGGCCACCGCCTCCCCGCCTGCGCCCGCCTCAGCCTCCGCCTCTGCCTCAGGCTCCCGCTCCGCCATCCCCCCCTCCCTGGTTACCAACCTCCCCCGTTGTTAGGAGCCCGGGCGGAAGTGGCGTGCATCTGCCGCGTCGCCGGGAAATTTCTCATGGACTCTTACTGCCCCTCAGCGTCAAAACGAGACAGAAAGCGGAAATCGCGCATGCGTGAGACGAGCACATGCCGCAACCCACTTCTCTAACTCCTTTTCCGTTAAACTTTATAACTTCGTAGAGACGGAGGAAGGAGCTGCAGGTTTGAAGACGACCCTGGGAAGAAAGAGGCAGGTGATCCCGTAGACGTTGGGAGGGGGGTTTCTCCCTCCACGCCTTTATCCTAAGTGCAGGTAATGGCGTTGTCAAGTGAAGGCCAGGAGTCTGACCTGTCAGTCCTGGGCGCTGGAGAGCCCTTGAGAAGGCATGTCACCAGGCATTAAAGGGGCAGGAATGTCACACTGCCAGAGAGGAGGGAAGGCAGCCCCAACCCGGAAAACTTTTATTTGCTCTACACTCAAACGTAATCTCATGCTTTCACACCAGTCCAAGCCTGTGCCTGCTCAGGCCTCAGCTCTGGCCCTGCTGATGCCGTTGTGGGTCGTCTTCCTCTTCTTCCTGCCCATTGAGTGGTGGTGGGAACGGCTCCTCTAGTCCTGAGGAGGATGCCTGGAGCTCCCCGGTGGACGCTGCCAGGCGGAAGACCACGGGGATCTTGGCCAGGGCTGGGTTGGTCTCCTGCAGGCCCTGGATCCACTTGGCCAGTGTGGCCTGGTCATGGGCACCTGCCATACATATGGCGAAAACAGGGCCTTCCTCCACTGTTGGGAGAGACAGGCTCTCAGAATTTGTGCAGCGGGGACTGCGGCAGCCCCCACACTTCATGACTACATCACTTTCTGGAAAAGGGCAGGGGCTTTAAGCTCCCTTTCAGTGTGTCCAAGCCTTTGCTCAGGTTATATACTCTGCCTAGTCTGCCCATTCCATTCTTCACCTGTGTGATACCTCCTGGTTCTTCAAGGTTCCACCAGAAAGTCCTCTCACTCCCCACCTGAGGCTGGGTGGTATGCTACTCCCCTGAAACCCCAAGAATGTAACTTGCCCTGTCCTGGTCACACAGTAGCCAGCACAGAGGTGCTCCATGACAGAGAAATGATAGGCCTAGAGCCCTTCAGGTGTGTGTATGTGTGGACTTGGGCATCTGCTGGGTCTGTGTTTGGTAATGAGGTGGGGGTCTCAGCCTGGGCCCCACTCTTGGACCCCACAGGCCACACCTATCCTAGTGTGTGCAGTCCTGCTCATCCTAGTTTTTACCTTCATTGATGTCAAACTCATAGTCGTCCCAGCCACTCCTCCCATAGTCCAAGTCCAGCTGCATCGGGTAGTAGAGGTTCCATTCCTCCGGAATTTCTTCCGCTTCCTACTCCAGGGAGGAGGTATGCAAGCAGAGTCAGAGGCCCAGGGTCTTGCAGCCACCCGTAGCCTCCCCCTTACCATCACCAGGAACTGTCACCTACTTCACAATCTGTGAGCCCCCACCATCCCTCAGGGCAGTGCCGACCCACCGCACACTCCCCACTCAAGATTTGGGTCCTCACCCTCTCCTCGGGGGGCACCAATTCTGCTCTGAGGATGTGGTAGTAGACACATTTGTTGCGGAGCCACAGGGAGAAGGGGCCCTCGACGAAGATAGGCCGGGCTGGGTTGTGGCGGGCCAGGGCAGCCTGTTGATCGGGACTCTGGATACCTGTTGTGGTAAAATGCATGCCCAAGGGGCCCTGGCTGAGGCGCTGTGTCCAAAGGCCCAAGGAGTCCACCCAGCAGGCTTGGTGACGACCCATGCACAGGGCCTTACCTACAATATACTGCTCAGTGGGATCCGCTGTATCTGTGGAGTCTTTGGATGGAGGCATCTACAAAAAAAGAGTAGGGGTGGGCCCTGGTGGGGTTGCTCAGTGGATTAGAGCTTTATCCTGAGAGGCCGAGGTTGCAGTTTGATCCCCAGTCAGGGCAGATACAAGAATCAACCAATGAATGCATAAATAAGTGGAACAACAAATCAAGTTTCTCTCTTCTTCTCTCTCTAAAATCAATAAAAAAAAAAAAAAGTAGGGTGTGGAAGCTTGCGGTCCCCAGCCTCTACAGAGGAGCTGGGGAGAAATGGGGAAGGATGGGTCCCAGCAAATTCTGGACTTGTCTACCAGGCATGCTACATGTCACTCAAGCCCACTCCATACTCCTCCTGTCTACCCAGTTCAGCATAGTAGCTGCCAATGTTTGAGAATGCTCACACATCAGGAACCCTGGAGCCCAGTCCTGCATTAAAATCTGGGCTCTGCCAGTCTGTGTGACCGTGACCAAGTTGCTGTACCCGTGCCTCAGTTTTTCCAATTCAAATGGGGGTAATAACAGCACTTACTTGAGATCGTTCTAAAATGCCAAGAGCAGTGCCTTGCACATAGTAAGTACTCAGTGCTTGTGAAATTTAGTAAGAAAAAAAAAAGTCACACATAAAACATTCCAGGAAGAAGCCCTGGCTGGTGTGGCTCAGTGGATTGAGCGCGGGCTGGGAACCAGACGGTCCCGGTTCAATTCCCGGTCAGGGCACATGCCTGGGTTGCGGGCCAGGTCCCCAGTGAGGGCCACGTGAGAGGCAACCATACATTGCTGTTTCTCTCCCTCTCTGTCTCCTTTCTTTCCCGTCTCTCTAAAAATAAATAAATAAAATCTTTAAAAAAAAAAAAAACATTCCAGGAAGAAGACCCAAGAAGCAAGTCATAGTGTTTGCCTTTGTGAAGAACAGGGAGGGAAGGAATGCCCTTTTGTACATTCTTAATTTTACACATTGAATGTGATTCAAAAGACTAAATGAAATACAATTTTTTAAAAAGTACACATACGCTTTGATTGAAATATCTGAAAGTGGACACTGTTGGCACACATTGTCCATCCTTTCAGTTTAAAAAGAACTCAGGTGGGTCATGGGTACAAACAGAATGGACCACCAACCATAGAATTAAGTGAAATCAGCAAAAGGCAAATGCAGGAGGTGTGTAATGCTCTGCCACTGGAGAAATACTTTTTTTAAAAAACAATTTATTGGGGTGACATTGGTTGATAAAGTTATATAGGCTTCAAGTGTACAATTCTATGGTACATCATCTGTGTACAGTCTTGTTTATCACCCAAAGTCAAATCTTCCGTCACCATACATATGGTGAAACCTTTAGGAGAAACATTTTCAAAAGTATATCTTTGGGGGAAGAAAAAGTATAGGTTTTACTCTTGCCCTCTTTTACTGGACAAATATACTGATTTTTCATTTCAAATTTAACAACATGGAATTTTTTAAAAAACATTTAAAAAAAAAGAAAAAAACATTTGGTTATATGTCTTTTTCTTTCATGCTAAAAATCTTGGTTCTGATCAGTAGTAATACATTTGACTTACCCATTGATGTACATAAATAGTTTTGATATTACTACTACCTATAATGCTATGGGATGAAATAAAGGGTTTCTCTGCAGAGCTTATTTCTTAGAATACATGTCACTAAGGATGAGCAGTCAGGTGACACTGACTTGGAAGATTTTTTCCTGTCATTGGTTATACTATCAGTTAGATATTTAGCTACATCTATTTCTTTGTTTTCGATTTTGGTATTTTTTCTTTTATTTTTTTGTATTTTTTTATATTTTATTTATTTTGAGACCGGGAAGTGAGGGAGAAAGAGAGGAAGAGAAACATCAATGTGTGGTTGCTTCTCTAACGCCCCTACTGGGGACCTGGCCTGCAAGCCAGGCCTGTGCCCTGAGTGGGAATCGAACTGGTGACCTTTGGTTCACAGGCTGGTGCTTAATCCATTGAGTCACACCAGCCAGGGCTTCTTTTATTTTTAAAAATACACTAAACATTTGCATGGTTTAAAAGCCAATCCATTTTTAGTAAAACTATGTCTCTCTTCTATTCCTGTTCTCTCTACCCCATCTCCTCTGCCTGCCCAGAGATGAACATTTCTTTTTTTTTTTTTAATATTTTATTTATTTATTTTTAGAGAGTGGGAAAGGGAGAAAGAGAGGGAGAGAAACATCAGTGGTTGCCTCTCATGTGGCCCCCACTGGGGGCCTGGCCTGCAACCCAGGCATGTGTCCTGACTGGGAATCGAACTGGAGACCCTTTGGTTCGCAGCCCATGCTCAATCCACTGAGCTACACCAGCCAGGGCGAGATGAACATTTCTATCCATCTCTGACTTATCCTTGCATTATTTATTTTTGTGAAAATGGGTAAACAGGTATATGCACTTTAGTTTCCCTTCCCTTCTCACACTGAAAATAGCTGACTATACCAGTGTGCATACTTCATCCTTTCACTTTGCATTTTTCACAAATCTTTGATTGTAGTGTCACAGTCTAGATGCACAATTTGCTCTTGATGGATAAGAGAGCTGGATTGTTTCTATTCTAAATCTGGGTAGTGTCAGTGATTTTACCATACTTTCAACCTTTCTGTATGTATTTTTCATGGTGAGGCCTGGGAAGATAGAATATTTATATATACAGGATACATATGCAAAAAAAAGTACATATTTGCTTGCAAACACATAGGATCTCTGGAAAGGGACATGGAAGTGATCACCTCTGGGGGGGACTGGGGACTAAAGGACCAGAAGAGGAGAGAACTCTTCATTGTGTGCTCTTGTTTACTTAAAGGAAATTCATGCATCCCACCATGGGAATTGTAGCTCTAATGTTTCACATGTAGGGAGCAGGGTCTCCCGTGGAACATGGGATGGCAAGCAGGACCCACGTGTGTGACAGCGGAATTTCCTGTGGGTAAATCAGGATGGCATATTTCTTAGATTTAAAAACTTGCTCTTGCTAAAACCTCTCTCTCCCTGAATCAAAAGAACAAATGCTAATGCTTAACCAGCTTCCTTAGACGGATGCTAATCCTTTCAAAGTTCAGCCATACCTCGTCTGTGCATAATCCTTTTGATGTACCTTCCGGGCTATCTACCACCTAAAGTGAATCTACAATCTATGCATGAATACCATTCTGAATACCATTCTGAGGTAATGTCCCCTAGAACAGCAATAAAAAGTCAGTTGACACAACGCTCGGGGCCTCTCCCAGATGATAATGGAGGGGTCGTGTGGTCCCAGAATTTCTAGTCCAGTGTATTACGTGTAAATTTATTTACATGCCTGCCATGGCATACGAATTCTGCGGGCGGAATTCGCAACATTTACTGTTTGGCTTTTTAATGTATTACTTTAAAAAATGAAGAACTGAGTTAAACACTGAGTTCTCTCACTGGTTACCTCATCACTCACTATCCTATGCCCTCTGTGTTCTCCCCCCACCATCCAACATCCTCCACATGGCTACTGGAGAGCACTTTGGAAATCACAACTCCCTCCAGAAACATGACTTTCATCCCATGCCTCCTCGAGGCTCTCTCCTCACCAACAGGTTCAAACAAGCTCTTTAACCCATTATACTCCTAGCCTCTTCTCCCCAACCCTGACCCCCACACCAAAGGAAGACCTTTCGGCATCTCCCCAGACCCTAGCCCATGCTGCTCCCTCTGCCTGGAATACTCTCCTTGCCCCTCCTGTCCTGCCTAAGCCCAGCTCACCTTCACCTCCTCCAAGAAGCCCTCCATGGCTGCCCCTTCTGGGGTACCGTGGTCTCCTCAGCTTCTCCATCTTAGTAACAGTGGCTCTGAGGGAAACTTACCAGGGTTGGTCTCCGAAACGAGACAAGTGCTATGAGGGGCTCTCTTTGGATTCCCTGTGTGGCCTGGCACGAGTGGGGTCCTCAGGACATGGGGGGGAGGGCATAGAATATTTCATTCACAGTGACTGAGCAACCAACTTGGAATTGTGGCCTGTTAGGCTGAGTAAAGGGGGACCCAGCCCAGGGTGGCAGCTGAGGGTGTGGACAGGGGTAGGTACCTGGTAGACGGTGACTCTGGCGCTGAGGTCAGGCTCTATGTGCCGAAGGCCCAACCTGGCCAGGTCAACTGGGTCCTGAGGCAGGTCCCGGGGCACAGGGAAGGGGTTGATGTTCTTGAAGCGGGAGAACCACAGCCTCATGCGCACGAACTTGAGCATGGGGTAGCTTTTGCGCCCAAATATCTGAATCAGCAGGAACTCCGTCTCCTTGTTGGGCATCACCCCTGTGCCAGGTGGATGGCAGCAGAGCCTCAGGGAGGGGGCAGAGAGGGGAGACATCGGAGACAGAGACCACTGGAGGGGCCCGGGACCAAGAGGAAATTATGGTGAGGGACAGGTGGAAAGAACCAGAGACAGAGAGAACTGAGTCAGGAAATTGATGCCAGAGAGGGAGGAGAGAATCTGAGAGAATTTAAAGGGAAACTCAGAGAGAAGAAAGAAATGAGAGGCAGAAAGAGAGACTGGGGCGGGGGGGAGGTGGAGCAGGCCAGACAGCGAGGACACACATCAGAGCCATAGAGTGATGGAGGGGCCCAGACCTGGGAGAGAGAGGCAGCCACTCCCACACCCTGAGCCTGCTGGCCTCACCGTGGTTCTCCATCTGCTCCAGCACAGCAACCCCACACTCCTGCTGCCGTGGGTAGTGAATGAAGATTTTCTGGAAGATGTTGCGAGGACGGAAGACCTCCTTGGGGAAGATGTCAAGCAGCAGGTTGTAGACGGCCAGGTCCTGCTCGACGCCATACTCCCGCATCTTGCGCAGGGCCAGGTAGATGAAGTCCACGTGGCCCCGCTTGTGCACGTTGTGTTGCCCAAAGTTCTGCACGGCTCGCACGAAGCTGGCCTTGTCCCGGGCCGCGTCTGGTGACTGTCTGAACAGCTCTTCGTGGGGTGACAGGGCCTTGGTGGGCCCCCGCAGGGGCTCAGGTGGGCTTGGGACCAGAGATGAGTCAGAGTTGTGGGTGGCTGCACTGCAGTGGAGGCCTCGAGGGGCCTGGGAGGGTACCTGGGGACAGAGAACCACTGCTCAAATCTGGTACCTCCCAGGCCTCTCAGGGACTGCCAGCTGGCTCTTTCCTGGGAAAGGAGCCAAGGGGCATCCCTAAGGGCCTCTGAGGAGGTGTGCTGTGGTTATAAACCCAAGATCAGGCACCATTATGGACTGGAGAACACAATGGTAAAACCCCCACGGAGACAATTCAACAAATATTCACCATGAGGACAAACACACCCTCTGTTGCAGCAATCCTGCATCTGGCATTTAAATCTGACACCTCTAAACACACCTGCACCTAATGACTTTTGTGCATCTGCTGTGTCAGGGGCAATGGTCCCAATGTGCATCAGCAAGGTAATGATAAAGTGAATGGCTGTAAACTTGGGGAAGGAGCACCTGCTGTTCTAAGACACACTGAGGAGGTCTCATGTTACCTGGGGTGGGCTTCAAGGTATATACAGTAGTTCCTCATTATCTGAAGATTCTTTATTTCTGAATTTGCCTACTTGCTAAAATTTATTTGTAATCCCCAAGTCAATACTCCCTCATGGCACTTTCCTGGTCCTTCATGGACACATGTGGCAGAGGTTGAACAAGTCGATGCTCTGCCTTCTTATTTTGGCTCTAGTGCATGCTTCTTGCATTTTTTTTTCTCTTTTGGTGATTTTGCTTTTAAATATGGCCCCCAAGTGCTGCCTAGTGTCCCTACCTGCAAGAAGGCTCTGCTGTTGCTTACAGAAAAAAATGCATGCAGTAGATAAGCTTCATTTAGGCATGAGTTATAGTGCAGTTGGCTGTGAGTTCAATGTTAATTGATCAACTACACAGATATTTTTAAAGATTTTATTTATTTACCTATTTATTTTTAGAAAGAGGAGAAAGGAGGGAGAAAGAGAGGGAGAGAAACACTGATGTGAGAAACATTGATGGGTTGCCTCTTATATGCTCCAACTTAACCCAGGCATGTGCCCTGACCAGGAATCAAACCTGCAATGTTTTTTTTGTTTGTTTTGTTTTGTTTTTTTTAAAGATTTTATTTATTTCAGAGAGAGGAGAAGGGAGAGAGAAAGAGCAATGTATGGTTGCCTATCACATGACCCTCACCGGGGACCTGGCACGCAACCCAGGCATGTGCCCTGACTGGGAATCGAATCGGGACCTTTTGGTTCCCAGCCTGCGCTCAATCCACTGAGCTACACCAGCCGGGCCAAACCTGCAACGTTTTGCTTTGCAGGATGATGCCCAACTAACTGAGCCACACCAGTCAGGGGAAAAAATATATATTAAGGTGTCTTTAAACAGAAACATGCATACAATAAGGTTATGTATTGACTGGTTGAGGAAAATGTGACAAAAGGCTCACAGGAAGCCTACCTCGTTCTTCACCTGGGAGCAGAAGTTTAGGAATCACTAATTCAGCGCATGCAGCAGCTCCGCAGACTACAACTAGTGAGTAATGAGGACTGACTGTATGTGTATGTATCTGCTGTGTCTGTGAAATGTCTCTGGGAGGAAGTCCAGGAAGCGGTAGCACCACTTGTTGCCTCTAGAGCTCAGCAGTGGCCAGGCAGGGGGACAGGCCCTGGTTGCGATGCAGCCGCAGAACTGTGTGATGTTTGAACTGTGTTGTCCATTGTAACTAACTGTACTATCTATCTGTTCAAAAGATACATTTCCAAAACTGAGTTAAAAGACAGGCAAAAACCCCATAACAACAAAAACTGAGATTAAAAAAATGCAGATTTTGGGGTCAGCAGGAGTCTCAGATTGACTGTTCTCTGCCAGGTGACACCCACTTTACTAGTGAGGCCTCAGTTTCCTCATCTGTTATGGTGGCATCTACCTTCGGTTAAGGAGATCTTGTTTCCAGAATAGGGAGTCCATGGTGCTGGGAGCAGACCAGATCCCTCCAGAACAGAAGTCAGCAAACCGCTGCCTGGGGGCAAACTGCCTGCATTTGTCAAGAAAGTGTTGCTGGAACACAGGCACGCTCATGCACTGTGTCTGGCCTACGGCAGAGTTGGACAATTGTGATGGAGACTGTGTGGCCCACAAAGCCCAAAATATTTACTTTCTGACCCTTTACGAAAAAGTGTGCTGACCCCTGCTCTAGACGATAAGCTAATTTCTTATTTTAATTTGAACTGAATGTTTATTGAAAAGTCGTACGTTCCAGGTATTGTTGAGAACTTACTGTGCCCATTTTACAGATAAAGAAACTGAGGCCCAGAGGGGTGAAGTGGGCTGTGTGGTGTAACACAGCTGCAGAGCAGCAGAACTGGGATTGGAGTCTCCACTCTGCTGCCCCAACAGCTGCCCTGAAGTCTTGCTTACATAAGGCAACATAAAACAAATAGGCATTCATTTAAAGTGAAAATGTAGGCAACTAGGTGGTGTGGGCTTAAAGCAAAAATTGGAAAGGAAACTGGAATACCTAAAAAAAGGAGAGACCCCACAAGGGAGATAATGTAAATGAAGTGCACAGCACAGGGCCTGGCACAGAGGAAGGACTCTATAAGAGAGCATTTAATAATATCACTACCACCATCGTTGTTCTTGTTGCAATCTGTGGCCATTGATCGGCCTGGGCCATCTGGTCATTTTGGGTAAGGGACAGAAATTCCGTCTTCCACCCACATCCTTACAAGTGGATGTAGGAGTTACTCAGAGGCACAATCCAAATCCAGTTAGTTCATACATCCTTCTTTTCTTTTCTTTTTTAAATATTATTTATTTACTTTTAGAGAAAAGGGAAGAGAGGAAGAAAGAAAGGGAGGGAAACAGCAGTATGTGAGAGATACATCAATCTGTTACCTCTCACATATCCCCAATGGGGACCTGGCCCGCAACCCAGCCATGTGCCCTGATTGGGAATTGAACCAGCGGCCTTTCAGTTCCAAGACCAGTGCTCAATCCACTGAGCCACATCAGCCAAGGATACATCCTTGTTTTCAAATTCAAACCCCTGATACATGTGGGCACCAGCACTTTTTAAAATGAGTAAGAAACATTCAGTAGGCCCTCAGAGCAGATAGACCAGCCCACATCTGTCTCCCCAGGCCCCGCCAACTGTATTCACCACGGGGTGGATTCTGACGGGCTTGGGAGCAAATCTCAGGCCTGTCTGCCTGCCTCCCTCCACCCTGATGACTGCTTGGCTGGCAGTTACCTGAGAGAAGGGGGCTCCCGTGAGGGCGGTGCCACAGACGCCTCTCCAGCCCCGAGAGAGGCTCCGGGCTAGCAGGATGCCCTGGGCCCAGCTCATGCCTCAGCTTATTGGACAACCACCTGGACAAGGAAGAAGAGATAGCATCAGTCTGGCACCCCACCCACTAATGGAGATGAGACCCCTCTTCAGTGGAGGCCACATTCCAGACTGCATAGCTAAGTCACCAGCCCCACTGGTTTCCTCATCCACATGAAGGAGCTTAA
>PVJI01012444.1:0-51650 GCA_004026765.1 Micronycteris hirsuta | reverse complement strand
AAGGAACTCATTCAGAAAGTAGAACCAAAACATGCAGAGATGAAAAATAATAGAGAAAAGATAAGAAAATTAAAGAATGAATCCAATATCTTACCAACAAGCATATGGAAAGAAAGAAACAACAGAGAAGAGAGGAGCAAATTTTCTCTATAAACAAATTTTTCAGGAACAATCTGACAGGAGCCTTCTAAATGCTAAACCAGTGAATTAAAAGAAGGCACACACTGTGGCGCGTCATCGTAGAACTTTAGAATACGGGGGATTGAAGTCCAGGGGATTTAGAATACGTTTCTGAAGATAGAGAAAAGAGACACTTATAAAAAGTCAGAAGAAGAATAAAAATAAACTTTTCAATTGCACCACTGGAAATTGGAAAATGATAAGCACTAACTTCAATGTTATCAGTAAAAATAATATTTGCATTTAAACTTGATACCCAATGAAACTACCAATCAAGCATGAAGATAGAACAAAGGTATTTTCAGACACGTAAGGCATCAGAAAGAGTTATCTTTTTTCTTAAATATATTTTATTGATATGCTATTACAGTTGTCCCATTTTTTCCCCTTTATTCCCCTCCACCCTATATCCCCCCCATTCCCTGCCCTTTAGTTTTTGTCCACGGGTCATACACATAAGTTCTTTGGCTTCTATATTTCCTATATTATTCTTAACCTTCCCTTGTCTGTTTTCTACCTACTGTTTATGCTTCTTTTTCTCTGTACTTTTTCCTCCTCTTTCCCCCTCCCAGTCCCCTGTTGATATCCCTCCATACCTTATATAAATCCCTTTAACATTTCATAAAATAAAGGCTGTGTGATGATGAACTCCTTGAACTTGACCTTATCTGAGAAGCACTTTATCTGCCCTTCCATTCTAAATGAAAGTTTTGCTGGATATAGTATTCTTGGGTATAGGTGCTTGCCTTTCATGACTTGGTATACTTCTTTCTAGCCCCTTCTTGCCTGAAAGGTCTCCTTTGAGAAATCAGCTGACAGTCTTATGGGAATTCCTTTGTAGGTAATTGTCTTCTTTTCTCTTGCTGCTTCTAAGATTCTCTCCTTATTTTTAATCCTGGGTAATGTAATTATGATGTGCCTTGGTTTGTTCCTCTTTGGGTCCAACTTCTTTGGGACTCTCTGAGCTTCCTGGACTTCCTGGAAGTCTATTTCCTTTGCTAGATTGGGGAAATTCTCCTTCATTATTTGTTCAAATAAATGTTCAATTTCTTGGTCTTCCTCTTCTCCTTCTGGCATCCCTATGATCCGGATGTTGGGCCATTTACAGATGTCTCGGAGGTTCCTAAGCCCCTCCTCAGTTTTCTGAATTCTTGTTTCTTCTTTCTGGTCCACACCGTTGATTTGAGTCCCAGTTTCCTTCTCTTCCCTATTGGTTCCCTGCACATTTCCCCTCATTTTCTTTAGCGTATCCTTCATTTGTTCATTTATTTGCATCCAACTTTCTTCCAATTTTGTGAACATCCTAATTACCAGTGTTTTGAACTGTGCATCTGATTGGTTGGCTATCTCCTCATCCCTTAGTTGTAATTTTTCTAGAGCTCTGTTCAGTTCTTTCATTTGGGCCATTTTTTTTTCCCTTGGCACACTTGTTACTTTAAGGGGCGGAGCCTTAGGTGTTCACCTGTGTGGGGCAACCTCTGTCATTGTGTTGTGATGCTTCCTTTGGGGGTGGGGTCTGGGAGGGAGCAATGGTGCTTGCTCCGTTTACCTTGGGCTCCCATTCACACCCCCCCCAATAAGCTCTCCTGTGAGGCTGGGAGCTGCTCTGGCCGCAGCCTCAACCCCCTCAGGTGCTTTCAACAGGTGGTCCAAGGCTTTTTTTTCCATGATGGTGGGTTGCTGCGCGGTCTGCTCTGCTCCCCAGCTCCTTCTCCTGGTCTATCTGTGTGTGGAAGAGGAACTGCCTGGTCCACCAGTCCTGGCCCCACTGGTTCCCACGGGCTTCTCCAGGTGCGCCGGCTGCAGGCTTCAATGAGTGTGTGGGCCACGTTTTGGCCAGGCACACCCGCAGTGAGTCTCTCCGGGCAAGCTGCCATCTGGCTGCGCACGCTCTCCGCCGGTCTCTGCCCCGCTTACCGGTCTGGATGAACCTGTCCTCTCTAACTTCTTGGCTGTCAGACTTCCACTTGATTCGATTCTCTGTCCGATTCTCTGTCCATTCTGGTTGTTTGTTTTGCTTTTTAGCTTGTTTTTCCTCTTTGATTGTGAGCAGAGGCTCAGTTTGTCCACCTATGCCTCCGTCTTGGCCAGAAGTCAGAGAGAGTTATCTTCTATACATCCTTTCTCAGAAAGTTTCTTGAAGGATGTGCTACATTCAAATAAGGGTGTATTTCAAGAAAGAGGAAGACAGAATTGCAAAGCCAAGCACCAGGACGTAGCTGTGCAGAAACCCAATAAACATCCCGGGAAGCAGGAGCAGGTGGAGGACGGATGCGTCCAGGAAACGCAGAAGGAAACTGACAGAGCAATTTATAGGTCTGTTTCTGTGGAAACTTGTATTGAGAAGCATTTTACAAAGCTGGTGGAACGTGTTGGAAGATTTGGCTGGAGATTCAAAGAAAACTAAACAAATGAGAAGAGGCGGCAACTCTTAACTCCAAGAAAAATAAAAAGTTTTACAAGAAAGAAGATTAAATCATAGAACACTGCTTTGCTGGGAGACCCAGAAGTATAGTAAACAATATTTCCATAGTTGTAATAATGAAAGCACTGATTATAGATTTAACCCAAATTGGGAGAGTGGAGAGGGAAATAAAAAAGATACATGAGAGAGCTAAAAATTTTGCCTACCATAACACATAATCTCTGAATGATAAATGAAGAGATATAATTATAACCATTTTATTTAGAGATGTAGAAATAAAAAGCAGGATAAACAGCTTAAAAAGTGGAAAAGTGGTTACCCTCGGGGGATAAAATGTATGTGTGTGCATGTAGAAAGGGAAAATGAAGTTGCTACTTTTTTGCGAAAAGCTTTTTAGCACAATTTGATTTTTAAAACAATGTGAATTTTATAGATAAAAATGTTTAACAAGGAAAACAACAAAATGATCTAAAATAGCTTGGGCCAGTATGTAGACTTCTCTGACTTTAGGTGATTATCAGCCAATAGTGGTTTGTCTTTTTTTCTTCTTGTTGGAGATTTTTACTTCCCAAGCGTGTGATTTCTGTGTTTTGTTTTCACTCGTGAGTTGAACATAGCGGTGTATATATGGTATCAAACTTAAACTAGATAACTGTGCTGTCTTAATGGGTAGGGCAAGACATCATCAAACCCAAAGAATACTTATAATCAGCGTAATTTTTATATGAAAGTAAATAGTTGTTTAAGCTGCAGGCATTGTATACTGTGAATTTTGTGTTGTTATTTCAAAGGGGACTTCATGCAAAAGAGTTCTTTCGTCCCAGTCTCTGTGTATTCTCTTCCCTGCTTCTAAGGGCATTGCATTTAAATTGCAGCCATGGCCTAATCATAATTTCATGTGCAGTGAGAGCTCTAACATTCCTCTTTAAATCATGAATAACAAGGACAAAATCCCGTATTTATGAACATAAATAAACTAATACATAATCATCAGCATCAAAATTCTTATTTGTCCCTATTTTGCTTCTTTTACAATGGAAATTATAATGTTGATAATATAAACTCTTTCAGGAGCATTATAATTACTAAACTTGGGAATTCAGGAACTTGATTGCAATCAGCTGCAGGCTATGTATTCTGACTCTACAAATTTGATCCAAGTCATGTACAGACAATCAAGGCTATAATGACCAGTCTTTCATTTGCCGCCTGGGTGACATTGGTTAAGACTTTGGTCACTGCATGGTTTTTGGCCTCCATGTATTATAAATTGAAGAATTTGAAATAACACAGATAGGAAATAGTTTCTTTACATATGCCCATTCTGCATGAATGATAGAGGCTACCATAAACCTTAAGTAGAATTATAAGACGATTTAATAGTATATCTGGGCTCAGCTGGAAATTGCTGAGATTTATTGTTTATGCCTGGTTTGTACAGAAAAGTGCCTATCCTTATCCCATGTATTTGTCAACCTTAGATTAGATGATCTGGAAGATTTATTTTAGGCTAAACATTATTCTATTCTAGACTATAATTTTTTTTTAATCCTCACCCGAGGACATGGTTATTGACTTTAGAAAGGGAGAAGGGAGAGAGAGAGAGAGAGAGCCACCAATTGGTTACCTCTCCTTTGTCCCTACTGGGGATCAAATTCTCAACCTAGGTATGTACCCTGACTGGGAATTGAACCCGCAGCCTTCTTGTATATGGGACAATGCTCCAACTAACTGAGCCACTGAGCCAGAGCCAAGCTTTTTTTTCTATGTTGATGCATGCCTTCGTGTTTGCCATCTTTAATAGGTCAGAGCCAGTAATTTGGGGGGAAATTTCATTTCAGTCTTCTGTTTGTTTTACCTAGTGGTATTTGGTTTGAGGGGAAAGGAGTCAATAAAATGTGAACGACAGAAATAGAAGTTTTACATATGACCTATTATATTCTGCTTTTCCAACTTGAATATACTTCACAAATAAAAAGGTAGATTACTTATCTTTCACTATCCAAATATAGAAGAAAATGTACAGAAATTAACGCTAGAACAATAAACATCTAAGTACGAGGTATGGCCCTTTCCTTAAACATTTCAGCTGCTATCAATTATTGCTTAATCGAGCTCTGGTTTCCCTTATCACAGCTGAAGCAGTTTCTAAGGAAGGATTTCTCCAGTGGTGCTTTGTAAGTTTATAAAACCAGTGTAGGCTGAAATGACCTGACTGAAATCATGCCAATTCATTCTTTCTCCACATCAGGTATTAATGGTGTTTTAAAATAATTGCTGATTCTAGTTATTTTAGTTAAGGTTTTTATCTGGTCCTTTGCCCTATAATCTTAGGGAGCCCACAGTCTCTCCACCTTTAGTAGAAGCTGCCCAGCACATTTTGAACACCTTATCTGTGTATAGGGAATTGCCTTTCTTATGTGCCCCCTCCCTCGCCTCAGGAAGAAAACACAGCACTAACTGCTCAGCCACCATTGTAGCTGACAGTGGGCATATGACCTGTGCCTGCCTAACAATCACTGTGCTTATATGAGCTGTGCCTTACAGTTTGAAGAAGGGACAGTATGGAATCCACTTGGTGGCTGACGTGGAGATGCAGGCATCCAGGTTTGGGCAATAGCAGAAGTTGTAAGGTTTGCATCCTGGACAGAAATGGCGAGATGTCGGTGCAATCAAGTCCCGGCAGCTGTGCAAACTGGGCACCCACTACTCAGTGTCAGCGGAGCCTTTGGAGGCATGTTCTCCCTTGTGCCAGTTTTGGATATGGTTTGAGGCAGCAATTTTCAACAGTTTTCATCTCATGGCACACATAAACTACTAAACTTCTGCAACACACCAAAAAATTTTTCTTTGCCAATCAGACAAAAAATAGGTATAATTTTGATTCGTTCACGCTGAATGGCTATTGTTATCTTGGCTATTGTCATTTTTTTTATTTGACCATCTAAGGGAAAAGAGGTCAGTGCCCCTCTTTTAAATAATCAACTTTTTAAACGTTTTAAATAGTCAGGTACTGTATGTTTTACAATTTTTTGTGGCACATCAGTTGCAAATTGCTAGTTTGGAGCATTGTGTCTGGAAGCCTCAAACCTGGTTCTCCAGCTACCTGGCAAGTCCATTAGCTACACAAGTCCTTGTAGTAAACTCCTTGGAGGTTTGCTCCCTCAGAGTCAGTTTCAGTTTCTTGAAACTAAGAACCATGATGGATACATTATTCTTCTAGTCTTTCTACTAGATTTCTTCCAGGAGCCTTGCATTTTCCTCTGGTATAGTTAATGAAAATATTAAGAAAAACGATGATAATGTAGACTACATTTGATTTTACCTGTGCATGACATGGAAAAATAGCACACATTTATTGAGTATACTACCCATGTTGATATTGGGATGAGATGGGAAGTGGTAGCAGGGACTATAAAGAGAAGTAAACTAAATTTCTTAGCTATAATTTAGAGTAAGTCTATGTGGAGTTATTAAATTATTCTTTATTAGCAATCTCCAGCAGTCTTTTTAAAAAATATAGCTTCAAGCCTCTTGCACGCATACTTTCACTTCTTAAAGAGTTTTATGATTTTCTTCTGCGTTTACAAATATTTCCCACAAATGTTCACTGATAGATAAACAAAACGTGGCATATACTTACAATGGAATACTATTCAGCCTTTAAAAATAAGAAAATTCTGACACATGCTACAATACAGTTGGATCTTAAGGGTATTAAGCTAAGTGAAATAAACCAGACCCAGAAAGATAAATACTATATGACTTCACTTATATGAGACGCCTAAAGTAGTCAAACTCAGAGAGACAGAAAGTAGAATGGTAGCTGGCAGGAGCTGAGGGGAAGGGGGATGGGGAAATTTGTGTTTAATGGATAAGAGTTTCTGTTTGAGAAGATTAAAAAGTTATAGAGGGGGATGGTGGTGATGGCTGCACAATGATGTGAATGTACTGAATGCCACTGAACTGGGCACTTAAAAATAGTTAAAGTGGTAAATTTTATACTACATATACTTTGCTACCATGAAAAAATACTTTCTAACCAAATGCAGCATGCTGTATACTTCTATGCACAAGACTAGGGAACTAATTTCCTGATAATTACTGAGAAGATTCTATGTGGAAGACAACAGTGACGCAGGGAGGGGAGGCAGGGCAAAGGCAGGAACATAGACTGTGTGGAGAAGGCTCTTATTGGGTCCTGTCTCTGTAATCAGCTAATGCCTCCTGACCTGGCCAGACCTCAGTTTCTTCATCTATCAAATGGGTAAGAAAAGGGGAGGGACAGTTCATTTCTACAATGGTCTGATTATTTGACCTCAGATTTAGAACTAAGGTCATCCTTGACTTGAAACATTCAATTCCTCTGCTGATGAATTAACAGATCTTCAGCCAATTATACTTGTCTTTCAGAGAAATAGTTTCTTTCAGTAAGTTCTCATAGAGCAAATGAAAGCACCAACAGTAGAGACTTTTGGGAATGTGGAGTATTTCCTGTACCCATAATCCTTCCATCCTAGAAACTGTCTGATGTAGAAATTCAATTTTTATCCAGACTTAGAGGAGCAATTCTTCAGTTACCTGATAAAATGGAAACAGGAAAATCATGTTATTATATTTTGAATCTCCTAATATGAATACACTCAAAGACAGACTTCACTTTTAGAGCGTTATATTTGCAGCCCCATTTTTAGGCTCTTTACACAACAGTGAATATCCTGGCAATACTTCCGAGGCAGATCAGGTCACTCAACACAGGATTGTCATTCAAGTGGCAAGCTTTGTGCTGCCAGCTAAATAGTTGGTCACGCTCAATAGGCCTACAGACATAGGAAGCTTTCAAGGCCAGTCTGGAGGCAAACGACCTCTGGGAATCAATGGCCAGGAGAAGTCTGCCTTAAGGAAGAATGTATTGTTCTTGAAAATGCCACCACATGGGTAGGAAACACAAACAGCAGACTCAGAAGAAGCAGGGTACTGCAGACAGAATAAGCATCCCACAAACACCCATTTTCCTGGGAAATATGTGTCCAAGACTGAGGAGTCCTAGTACAGGCTCATCTGTCATCTACGTCTGCAAGAGGTCAGTCTTGGATGACATTAGCTCTTGTCCCCCATAGGAGGCTGACAACTATTATCATAGATCATCCACTAGAGGGTGACAACCACATATACTTAGAGATGGATGGCCATTCTGTAGACACTGTGGTACCTAGGCACATTTCCAAAGTCCTGAGTCGAGTTTCTTGAAGTTCATCAGCTTAAGTGGTTGGACTTTCACTTCCAGAATATCCTCTATGGAGGAGAGAGGAGAAAATACAAATTTTCCCCACATTTAGGGAATGGGTGTTAACTCCTTTTCAGACGTAGCTAAGAATATGTATATATCCTTATATATATAAATTAGCAGAATGTATATATGTGCATGTATATAGGGGTGTGTGTGTGTATATATATATATATATATTAGCAGAAGGAATACCTCTCATCAGTTTAGATGGGGGATGTATCTAACAGTTGGGAGAACTTGCTGTCAATTATTTGAGATCTTTTCTTGATACCATAATGACCTTTGGGACAGTTTCATTAAATACTTTCAGCAGTTACTTCGTTGTCCCAACTGTAAAATGTGGGCTATTATAAACCTTAGAGCAAACTTCTTAGGGCAAAATAGTGAAATGTGGAACCTTTAACTAGAAGATTTTGTCTTTACAGGTAGTGTCTTGGTATACTAACTAGAATATGTGAGGTTAGTTGGTGAGTCTGAGTCTTACTTGGGATGTTGGTCTGGAATCTGAGATTTCTCACATGAGAAATATTAACCACTCAATGGACACCCAGCCCACGTAGACGCCACAGTAGCGTTCAAGTCCTTCGGGAATGTTCTTACTTGTGTTTCTCTGTGTTCCTGCCCAGCCCCGTCTGGGTCTGGGGGTCAGTCATTCAGGCAGCTCTTTGTGTGCTTTGGGCCTCGTCCACAAACAAATGTTTTAATCTTAGGAAGAGGTCTCAGAACTTTTCAGATTATGTATGTTTAAATCTTTTTATACTATTTTGACAAGTGTATTGAATACTCATTTTTTTCTTAAAGGGACACTGATTTTCACAGCATGCAAGGGAGTATAAGCCCCAAAACCGCTTTTACAACTCTTCCCAGTGCTTTATTTGGGGCTATGTATAGAGTAAGTACTCCTTATTTGTTAACTATATCATTCATAGTTATTATAAAAATAATAAAAATTTGAACCAAGAAAACCCATCATTGATTTATGGGTTTATAATATTTCTTGATGCTTCTTTCAGTTTAATTAGAAACCAAACTGCTTTCCTTTATAGGTGATTTTGGTTGAGTATCAGTTTGGTTTTGTGGTCAGTGTTTTTAGAAGACAGTGTTTATACTGGACTAAAGCTTTGGGAACCAGACAGACCTGGGTGCAGTGAGTTTACATTGCTGAGTTTTATACGGATTAGAGACAAACATATGTATAGTGCCTGGCACCAAATAAACAAAATTTTGTTTATTAGTTGTTGTTGCTAGCTTTATTAATACAGGTATATTGGAAAACCAGAAAGAGGATGCAGAGAGAAAATGAGGGAGAGCGTGGCACGTATTTGAACTAGGCCAGTATGGTTATTTACAAACTCTCTTTTCACAAATATTTATTGAGTGCGTTCTATAAGCAGCATTGTTCTAGGCACAGGGAGCCAAGCTGAGAACCAGACACATTTGCAGCCCTGATGGAAGTTATCTGCTGGCTGCACTGTCAGAGAGAAAGGAGCAGTATGCTTAGCAAGAGAATTTTTTAATAACACCATTTTTCGGGCTGGTCTCTATCATTTTGAAAATGTTTTGGTAACTGCTTTTTGGTAAATGTTTTCAAAAATGTTTTTTGGTAATTCACATAGCATCTAAACGGCCTATTTAAAGCATATGCTTCAATAGTGTTTAGTATATTCAGAGCTGTTCAACCACCACCACAATCAATCCCAGAACATTTTTAGGGCCCCAAAGAGAAACCCTGTACCCCTCGTCACTCTTCCCTCTCCCCGCTGCCTCCCCCTTCCAGGCAACCGCTACTGTACTTCTTGTCTCTATAGATTTTCCTGTTCTGGACATTTTACAATACATAAATGGAGTCGTACAGTATGTGGTCTTTTGTAACTGGCTTCTAACACTTAGCATAATGTTTTCAAGGTTCATCTATGTTGTGGTATGTATCAGTACTTTGTACGATGAATCAGGACTTTGTTTCTTTTTATGCCTGAAAACATTTTAAAGGTCTCTTTAATGTACATTATATACTCATATGTTTATGGGCTGATTCTTTTTTTTTTTTTTGTCTGTTGGGGTCCTGTCTTGTTTTCTTCCTCATTACGTCTCTTCCCCTCCCCAAAAGAGGGTTTTCTCTCCTCTTCTCCTTTGAAGGCTTGGTTACTCCTGCTGCTACTACATACTCCAGCTTTATCTTAAACATGTAGTAAAATTTGGAGCATGTGGCACCTACTTTTGCAATGACAGGAAATCTGGTTTCTGTCCTTTATTTCTTTCCAGTCCTTTCATTCTGCATCTGTGTACCCTCCAAATGTAATAACTCCAGAATCCTTTGAAGAACTTTGTAGAATTGGCCTTAGAATGGAAGCTTCAAATGACATCTGGAGATACACGAACCAGCCAACGGAGAAAGTGGTGGGAGTGAAGAAAATCAAGAATGACAGCTAGGGAATTTTCGCAAAATTGGGAAAGATTGGTTGTTCCTTATTCTTATGCCTGATGGATTGAGCACTTTCCACAAGGGCTTGGTACCACCTAGGACCTGAAGATATGCTGCATTTTTCCTAGCAAACTCCAGACTCTATTTTACTCTCACTTCCTTTCTTCTAGGTTTGGCCCATGCAAAGCCCACCCGATAAGTTATAAATGACTTATCAAGCATTAACGTTTAGAGAGTAGACGGCTCCATAAATACCTACTTGGCCTCATTAAAAAGCTACAGTGATTAAAGAGAATGATTAGTGTGGTGCCAGAGGGGAAAGAAGAAAATCCAACATCTGACTCAAACGCGGCCAGACCCCTTCCCAGGGCAGACCGCTGGTGTCACGGAAGAGGATCTGGCCCGGGCTCTGTGAAACAGGACGTCGGGAGCGGCATCCCAGGAAACTCCGCACTGGGGCCTGTCAGGGGAAGAGTTATGAAAAGTGCACACGTTCTCAGAGACGATTACCCTCTTGCCCTCCACGCCTCCTTCCCAACCTCCCCTTCCACTCCCTGCTGCCCCCCTGGAACTCAGAACATTATTAAAACAGGGAAACCTATAACTGGTATGAAATGACCCTCAAATGACTGCTTAATTACAGCGAAATGAAAGCCGGGGGGCTACAAATAACCAGTAACTGTCCCGGCTGTCACTGAAGAGGAGCCTGCCCATGAGTCATGAGTCATGAATTAGCCACTAAGTGTTTCCCTTCCAGCCACGGGCCTCCTGCCTCTGCCCCGCCCGGGCTGTCCCCCCGCGGCGTCCCACGCCAGGCCGCGCACCGCGCTCCGCGTCCCGGGTCGGGCCCAGGCTGCCGGGCTCCTCCTCCGAAGGCGTTTGTTGTTATTCGCGGGGCGCAGGAACTCGGCGGCCCAGCTCCCCCTGCAGCCCCCGGCAGGCCGTCGGTGGGGGAAGTCTCCCAGGCTGCCCAGGAGACAGGCTGACTGAAGGAGCGCAGCCAGCGCGGCTGCAGATAAGTTAATGTACACAGAGAGGATGTAAATTACCACGACCCTCAGCAGCAGGACATTGGCCAGGGCCCTGTCAGGGAAAGGACAAGCGTCGGCGGGCCGGGGGCTCGCTGACATCCACCCTGAGATGGAGCCGCCAGGCGGCCCGGCCAGGGAGGACCTCTTGGAGCCAGGCTTTCCTTGAAAACAGCTGCGTGTCCCTGACACCTCCAAACTAATGCATTTTTAATCAGGGGAATTAGCTCTAGGCGTCCCATATTTTTCCAAACTCCTCTCTTGCAGCCACGTCCCCATCCCCGCCCCCAGTTTAGTGACTGGCAGTTCCATTATGTTTCTTTATCGGCACT
Organism: Micronycteris hirsuta; assembly: GCA_004026765.1. Taxonomy (NCBI): domain Eukaryota; kingdom Metazoa; phylum Chordata; class Mammalia; order Chiroptera; family Phyllostomidae; genus Micronycteris; species Micronycteris hirsuta. Next base: position 39,973 of record PVJI01012444.1, on the reverse strand, counting down.
GCAGTCTCCCGCTGCTCCCACGCACTCCAGACCGAGCCACCTTTGAAAACCTCCCGTCCCCACCCCCATCCCGTCCTCTGCCGGTCCTCTCCAGCGCAACTTTCGCCCCCACCCTTCCCTCTGTTTATATAGTGACATCACAGCGCCTGGCTCTTCAAGGCTCAGAGAAAACAGTTCAAAAAGGCAAACAGGAAAGCCCGCTGGTCTTGGGCACTGGGTTAAATTCGGTCCTAGCGCGCGGGACTGCGCAAATACTCACGTGCGCGCGCGCACCTTTGATGGAGCCTGGGCTCCCCCAGATATCAAAATATAACGTCAAAGTCGTTAGGACATTGCTTCCTAGCCTTAGAGGAAATCTTCTGCGAGCCATTTAGGGGATTTAAAATTTTAATTATATTATTAAAACCAGTATATCTAGAAGATTATTTCAATATATAATCAATATAAAATTATTAATGAGAAATATATATATTTGTTGTTACACTGAATCTTTGAAATCCAGTATGTATTTTACAAACAATACATCTCAATTCAGGTACTAGTTTTTCCATTGGAAATACTTGATCTGTGTTTAGATTTAATAGAACAGTTGGAAAAGTTGATTCACATACCCAAGTTGTTCCAGCCATATTTAAACATTTCCCAATAACTACACCCAGCATTAGATTTTAAATTAATAAAAATTGTAAATTAAATTAAAAGCTAAACTCTGGCTGGTGTAGCTCACTGGATTGAGCAGCGGCCTTCAAACCAAAGGGTCACCGGTTGGAGTCCCAGTCAGGGCACATGCCTGGGTTGCGGGCCAGGTCCCCAGTTGGGGGCACGTGAGGGGCAACCACACATTGATGTTTCTCTCCCTCTCTTTCTCTTCCCATCCTTCTAAAAAATAAACAAATAAGATCTTTAAGAAAAATTAATTAATTAATTAATTAAAAGTTAAGTTCCTCAATCACCCATTTTATGTTCTTAATAGCCAGGGCAGCTAGCAGCTACCATCTGCGGCAGCACAGGTATATGGTTACTTAACCTCTCCAAGTTTTGCTCTGGTTTTATAAAATGAGGGTAACCATATCCACCTCATGTAGGATGTAAGAATTAAATGAAACTCAAAGAGCAGTGTGTATAAAGCTCTCAGCCCAGGGCCTGGCACAGAGAAAGTGCTCAGTAGTGAAGGCCGCCCTTATGATTATTTCTCCTCCTTCCCCACTTTGGCAATTTCCCCTCCCACTCTGTAAGCCCAGTGTGACATGCTGACTTACTCCAGAACTTGCTCTGAGGGAAGGATTGTTAAATGAATTTACGCTAAGCTGCCAAGAAAGAACAGAATATTCAAACATGCATGTGCCCTTCTGTCTCTTCCTACTAGACAACATCCTGGCCAATCAGTCATTCTAGGTGCTTTTCGCCTTCACTATTCCTCTCAGTGACTCTTTAGTCAATCACTAAGACTTATCAATCCTACCTCCTAAATCCCTCCCACAGCCATATCTCTCAACCTCTCCGGCCAGTACCCCAGTCTAGGCCACTGTCAGTCTTCATTTGATAATTGCAACTGGTCTTTCTGCCTCTACTCTTGCCTACCTTCAATCCATTTTTCATGCTTCAGCAAGAGTAATTTTTCTAAAGCATGAATCTAATCATGTAACTCTGCTTAAACACTTAGATGACTTTCAACTCTCAAAGAACCTACAAGGCTGTTCATGAACTTGTCCTCCTTACGTCTTTTTCCTTATCTTTCACAATAACCTTTACTACCTCCCTGCTCCCATCCTAGCAACCCTGGACCTCCTTTAGTTCTTCTGAAACACCACATGTTCCCTGATGGAACTCCCAGCACATGGCCATTTGGGCCATGCCTGGGTGCTCTGTATTCATTATCTCCTACAAGTCATGTCTTCACACTGACAAGTATTTCAGATTCACAGCTAAGTATTTCTTCCCATTTTGCGAGATGGCAACCTGATTGCTATATGTGATTATACTATTTCGGAGAGTCCCTGAACACTGGGCTCCCAATTAGAAAATGCCACCTCCCTCTCAAAAACCTATGCATGACACGTCAGGAAATCCTTTGGGATGCTAAGCCTTTAGGTCATTGAATGTGCTTGCTAGCTATTATTTATTGTGTCTGGTTCCATTCCACAACCCCAATTTTTATAAAGTTTCCTTTCTTTGTTTCACTTGACTGCAGAAACTGGCTAAGATACATTGGCACTAGGACTGTCTCTTGCTTGAAAAGTCTTGATCAAAGGGAGTGTTGACATTGGAGCTGTGAGAAAAACAAAGATCTTACCTTTCAGGATGGGAGAAGAACGGAATACTAGAAGTTAACTTTAAAATGGCAGGGGCTTGGGTGCCAGTCAGGAACAGTGGTGGAACATTTCAAAACCCAGCCCAGATCCGAACGAGGTCTGCCAGTGCTTCGGGCAGGTGTTACCAGCTTGCTCTCTTCTACACCTCTTGCCCACCCCTTCCTTCTCCTCTCCCACCTCCCAAACACATACAGTGCCGGCAATCAGCACTTGTGCTAATGCTGGAGCCAGTTGGGCAACATGAGACTGGCAGATCAGGGCAGTGACGGCTAGGTATTTTCCCAGAGGCTCAAAGAGAGCGGGATTTGTATGTCTGGTTTCTGCTTCTAACACCTTCAGGCCTAGGGAAGGATTCCCGGTGATCTTCTTCCATCAAAGGGTTTGATCCTAGGAAAAGTGAGTGAAGATGAAACTTCAGCTCTTTGTCTGGCTTCAGGATAAAGCTATGTGAAACTGTCAAAGCAAATATGTTTCCCTGGAAAGCTGTAAATTCCTTTGGCTTTGGGTCCAGGAGGTTAGTTATGTGCTTCGAGGAAAGATGAGTCTGTCGATCACAGGTCATTAGCTGTAAGGTTCTAGAGCGCAGGGCCAAGTCCACAGTGCAAGCTGCTTCATGTACCAAATGTAATGCTGGCTCCAGAGATGCTTAATAAATGCTCTTTAATTACTGTTCAAGATGAAAGCAGTGAAATAAGCTGGCATTTGTTAGATACTTATCTTCTAATGCTCAGTTCTTCCAATTAAATAGGTAATTTGTTGGGTTGGTAAATTTTGTCAAGAGGCTTGTAAACAAAATATAATAATTACAAATGCTGTTGTCATGGAATCTGTGTGAAAATCTTCAGAAGGAAATGGAAAACTCCAAAAGATGTATTTATGTGTTTTTTGGTTAGTTGTTTTATTTTTGCCAGATTCTTTGTATATTGAAATAATATTAACGTTAAATTCATGCTACAAAAATCAGATTAAAAGGTTTAGAAATTACCAAGAATTAAAGCTCCTTTCCTGTTTTATAGTTTGGGGAACAGGAACCATGGATGTTTAAATAATGTCTTTTCAAAGGTCCTTCTTTCATTGTTGTGCTTTGGTCAAAAAGAAAGAAAATATTTAAGAAAAGCAATTTTAATCACCCACAGCCACAGCATTAACTATATCTTACTAGTCCTTTGGTCCTTTATTTAGCATTCTAAATTTCTAAAAAATATTTTATCCACACCATTTAACAAGTATTCGTTTCCCCCATGTAATTATTATTACTTTATGAATACTATTTTTAATCCTCACCTCAGGATATGTTTATTGACTTTAGAGAGAGGAAGAGGTGGGGGCAGGGGGGAGAGAGAGAGGGAGAAAGAAAGAGAGAGACATCAGTGTGAGGGAGAAACAGCAATCGGTTGCCTCCAGTTTGCACCCCAAACAGTGATTGAACCTGCAAACTTTTGGACGATGCTCTGATCCACTAGCACTGGCCAGGGCTGTGAATACTACTTTGAATGTCTACAGACTGCACTATCATCTAGATCTGCCATACTTACTTAACCACTTTCCTAACATTGGTTATTTGGGTCATTTTTTCTTTAAAATAAGAGATTTCAAAGAATTTCCTTATGGATAAATTGTCATTGGTTTCAAAATACTGACCATATTAACTGTACATATGGTAATATTTAATTTTAATGTGTATTGTGTTAGCAAAAATTAAAGAGCCAGAAGTTTATGTTAAATTTTATTAAAATCAGCACAATAGAAAAAGCAATCAATCAGGTTCACTGAGCTTCTTGTTTCAGAGAAAAATTGTGACCTTTCCAAGTAGAGATTTCTTCTTCCTTTATGGAAGGAGCCAGATAATTAGGTAATCACAGAAAAGACAGACTATGGAAGCAAGATTGGGAAGCTCACCCAGTATAGATGACCATGAAATGTCCCCTAGAGAGGTGACATTTAAACCAGGACCCAGTGGAGGAGGTGCAGTTGAGAACCCAGCTCTGCTGGCATACTCAGATATTTTAGGGGATAGCAGTCAATAAATTTTTCTGGACAGCAATCTGTGAGGAGGCTCTTAAAAATTATCGTATCTTTTAGGAAAAGTAAATATTCTAAAGTAATCAGAAGAAGTGAAACAATTTAGTGAACTAAGATGTTTATCTTAACATGATTTGTAATAGGAAGAAAAAAGGAAACACCTTGTATGCTTCTAAAGCTAAGGCATTGGCTGTGATGATGCTTATACTAGAATGTATTAATCGTTCAAAAGTATACTTAGAAAGGTACAGGAAATAAGAAGCATAAATGGTAGGTACCAAATAGACAGGGGGTGGTTAAGCATAGTATGGGAAATGGAGAAGCCAAAGAACTTATATGTACAACCCATGGACATAAACTAAGTGGGGGGGGGTGCTGGTAGGAGGAGGGATGCAGGGTGGAGGGGAATAAAGGGGAGAAAAAATGGGATGATTATAATAGCATAATCAATAAAATATACTTAAAAAAGGTGTACTTAGAGTAATCTAAAATTGATGAGAAGATTGTGCTAGAATAAGGAGACACAACCAAAAACAATTCATGAATTGGCTTGGGAAAAATAACAGCAAAAAGTTATTTGGGGGACAATTAAGAAATTTGAATATGAGCTGGATATTAAATGAAATTAGGGAATAATCATTATATTCTGTTGCAATAATGGTGTTGTAATTATTTGGGAGAATGTCTTTATTTATAGGAGATGCATACTGAAATATGTAGGGTTGAGATGATGAATGGAATTCAAAATACTTCTTCAAAAAATACATATATATTTATATATATATAAATGCACACACAAGTATAATAATTGATTCTAGGTGGAAGATATATAAGTATTCATTATATTTATATTTTAACTTTTGTATATGTTTGAAATTTTTTTATAATGAAGAATTGCATTATGTAGCATTATCTAGAAAACCAGAAAATATGTCCTAAGAGCTTGGTGATCATATTGGGATGACAGATTTATGGATGATTGTTGTTTCTGTTTCATACTGGGGTGCATTTTATACAATGGACATATTTTGTTTGTGTTATCAATAATTAAAGCCATAGTCTACTGAGTACTTCTTAGGTTCTGTGTTCTGCATGAATTATCCTATTTAATTCTTACAACAACCCTAACAGGCTGGTATTATTATTCCCTTTGTATAGCGGAGAAAATGGATATTTAAACAGATTACCTTATTTTCCCACTGATATATGGCCATGTTAGGATTTAGCCTAAGCACAAATTATATATTTTTGTAACTCAAAAATAAGTTACCAGAGGGCAGGGGTGTGGGGGAAGGTAAGGGTAAAGGGGGTAAATATATGGTGATAAAAGGTTATTTGACTTTGGGTCGTGGGCACACAATGAATATGTGGGTCATGTATCATAGAAATGTGCACTTGAAACCTATGTAATCTTATTAACCAATGTCAATGTCTCCCCAATAAACTTAATAAAAAATGAGTTCAAAATATTTAGTAAAATAGAAAGAAACCATTCACATAAGAGAAGGCTTCATCTCAGAGGCTGTGTCGTGATATGGATTTAAGAGATGGAAATTATGATTTAGACCCTGACTGCAGTTTGCTGCCTGTGGGTCGTGGAGACTCGCCTGATAGCTGTTCTGTGGGCATTCATGCCCCCTCCGCCCTCCTCACCAAGATGTCTGTGAGCAGCAAATGTGTCAGTATATTGTGAATGGCAAACTGTTCTACAGGGTAAGTTGTCACTATCATTTCTCCGAGATCCCAAATAGTGTGTCCCAAAATGTAGAAGAATCCCAGCTTGTCCTTTTTATGCTTGGCCTTTGAATTTTATTTTAGGATTTGATTCAGTTGGTATGAAAACATCTTATAGTGACATCTGGGTTTTTGTTTTGTTTTTTCTCTAATTGCAAGGGGTAAGAATAGGAAATTCTTCCTCTTTTCTTGATAAGCTCTGGCTGGGAAATCCTCCATTCTCACTGTTGAGTATAACTGACAACCTAGGAGTGAGTGTCTCTGGGGAATGGCCTCCATCAGAGACAGGGGACAAAGGCGGACTTGGTGTGTCAAGATGTCAATCCATAAAGAGAGGGCTTTGATATCCGATTTGCAAACCTGAACACATATTCCTTATTTTGAGTGATTTAATTTAGGCTCAGTGGAAACTACAGTGAATTGTTGTTGAATGGATGAATGGCTGTTGAGAAAACTTGTTCTTTTTGTGTAGTTTCCCATCCCTAGCATGAACAGTCAAGAAATTGCCATTGTTGTGAAAACTTCAGCAAAATAACTCAGAGGTAAAGAAAATTGGCACCAGAACATTAATTCTCCATTTGGATAGAATCCCTGAACTTTCTGAGGTTTACACATCATTTTGTTGTAAAACTAAAGATCAAGTTTATTTTGGAAGTTCTGCTACAACCTCAAGTATCATGTTACTGATAGCAGTCGCGAAAACAGAAAGGAGCAACATTCTATTTCCGAATGCACATTGCTATTGTTTTATAGCTCACAGTGTTTGCTTTACTAATTCAAAAAGACAGAAGATCACATATTATGTCCTAGGTTAGCATTTAACATTTTACTTTTCCAAAGTAACCTTCTTATTATCAAAGCCACTACTAAAGATCTCAGATATGATAAACTCCTATCTTGAATGTGAATAAATAACATGCACAGAAGAATGTTTAACCGGGATTGACCACCCTCAAACCTCTCGATGTCTGTATGTCTGTTTTTTGCTACTGATATAATCAATGATGTCTACTTATTTCAGCATGAGCAAGCAAGGAAGCTAGTTAAGCTCCCCTGTGGTGGTGGTACACAAAGTCAGGTTGTGTGTTTGGTGGGTGTGGAGGGTGGTGCTCAAGTCACGTCATCTCACTGAGATACCCCAAACATGTGCAACCGAGAAAACAGCCAGTTCCCTGGCAGAAAACGTCACACAAAACAAAGTTACTCATGGCTCTTGGAAGGATGAGGTTGCAGCCCTGGGGACGCCAGAAGCCAGCCATTGGCAACAGCAAACAATGGTTTGTGATCACTAGTCGGAAACCTTCTGATAAGGGTGTTAGATACCAAAATATCAGAGGAATGTATGACAAGTATGGCTCTAATTTATTTAATCTTACAAACCATAATAATCTAGACTTGGAAAGGCTTATTTGGATTGTTTCCCTTAATATTTGTCTTGAAGATTTAAATTAAATTTGTCTCCCTGACTTGAATTACTTCAATTTCTTTAAAAAATGTTTTATTGTGTCAATTAGTATATATTGTAGTGGTTAATTTTATGTGTCAACTTGCCTGGGCTGAGGGATGTCTGGGTAGCTGGTAAAACATCATTTCTGAGCGTGCCCGCAAAAGTGTGTCCAGAAGAGAATGGCATTTGGGTCCATAGGCTGAGTAAAGATTACCCTCACCAATGCAGGTGAGCATCAAACAATCTGTTGAGGACTTGAATAGAACAAAAGGCACAAAGAGGACAAGTTCTCTCTGTGCTTGAGCTGAGACATCATCTTCTTGTGCCCTCAGGCATTGATGGTACTGATTCTTTAGCATAGAGAAGTATGTGGGGGCTTACGACATTTGCTTCCCTGGTTCCTAGAGCTTTGGAGTCAGACTGAGTTAGACCACTGGCTTCCCTGGTTCTTCAGTTTGCAGAGGGCAGATCATGGAACGTCCTGGCCTCCATATTCAAGTGAACCAATTCCTGTAATAACTCTCTTCATTTCTATACATGTATCCCATTGCTTCTGCTTCTCCGGAGAACCATGACTGATAACTAAGCAATAGCTCTAATACTGAACTACGTGTCTTTCTTTTATTTTTAGAGAGAGGGTAAGGGAAGAAGAAAGAGAGGTAGAGAAACATCAATGTGTGGTTGTCTCTTGCACGCCTCCTACTGGGGCCTTGGCCTGCAACCCAGGCATGTGCCCTGACTGGGAATTGAACTGGTGACCCTTTGGTTCGCAGGTCTGTGCTCAATCCACTGAGCTACACCAGCCAGGGCTGAACTACATTGTCTTAATATAGTCCTCAAGGAACCTGATCAAAGAAACACAAAATAATAATAAGTATGTGGTTAGATTAGTCAGAGAAAGCTACTAAATGCCAACTAATAACTCCTATTCATTGACTCATTTTATTTATTCACTCACTGTAAACACTTTCTAAATTCCAAGTGGCAGCAGATGATTATGCTGGTGAGGAATGTCTATTCTTATCAGATCCTCACTAGTTATTCAGGAGCCACCTAATCCACCCTTTGCATTTGGATTGGCAGTTTTTCTTTTTCTTTCTTTTTTTTTTAAATTTCCATTTCCACAGACTTACAGGTAGTTGTGGAATGTGGCTTTCCTTTTCAGAAATTCCAGTGCCAGCATTGTTCCAGCAGAACAGCAATTCCCAGGCTTTGATATTTTAGTTTAGTGGACAATTAATAATTATATTTGTTTTCACAGTGAGAAAATTGAAGTCATTTGGGCACTGGGTCAAGGTTACATGATGAGGGCATGGACCCCATCCCTGAACTCACTAACAAACTTGAACCATAATTTATGAGCAGTGGTTGAGCCAGGAGAAGAGATGGGGCCAAAGTCTCACCTTTACCACTTAGAGAACTTGCCAAACAGACTTTAACCTTTTCGACGATGACCCCATTTCCTCATTTCTCAACGTGGAATTATATGCAGCTTATTTTTCTTTTCTTGCTTAAAGTATTACCCACTGTGATCAGGGGCACTGGGATTGTCAGAGTCGCCGTATCTTACCAGTTTCACCTGCATTTTGTCTTTCAGTCCAAGGCTTCCCTTTTCATTTTTTTGGGAAACATGAGCCAGTTAACATCACCACAAATCACCTTGACTGCCATACACTTGCTCCAGAATTCTGTTTGAGGCAATCCTAGAATCTCCAGCCTTTCTTCAGGGTTCAGTTTTCTGAAAGCCTTGTCCTTCTCCCTCTTTTCACCACTAATAGGAGCAGACAATATAAAATAAGGCCTCAAACAAACAGTTTTGGCCTACACTTCATTTTCATAGACCACCTTCATTCCCATCTTCCTGTCTCATCTAAGAGGGAAGGAGGGTAGCTCAGAAACACCTGTGAAGATCACAGCCCAAGGACACAGACCAAGTAAAAGACTGAGGTTTAATAATAAGATTATAGAATGTATCTCTTCCCTAATATTTTACCTCCACCATTGCCACCAATGGGTCTTAATAACACGTATATTATAACATGTATAATATAACAATATGATATACTGTATAATAACATGACCTACAACTGAAAGAATTGCAAGACACAGAATCTTTCCAAAGAGGAGTACTTAAGGAAGCCCAAAGTTCACAGGGGAGACAAAACAAAATTCAAGAGAAATTTGAAGTCTTTGGCACCTGCAGTTCCAGCAAATATTAAACACAACCCAACTGATAGCAAGATTAACATAAAACTTCACACTAAAGGCCTACTGTTGAAAGCCTGACATGATGCCTGATACATCATGTCAGGCTTTCAACAAAAAAATTATAGAGCAAGAAAAAACATAGCCTGAAGAAACAAAGCAAGAATTAAAACCAGACTTAGATAGACATGGATACAGGAATTATTAGACAAGGAATTTAAAATAACTGTATTTATGTGTTAAGGGCTCTTATGGGAAAAAATAGAAAACATGAAAAACAAGTGGTTACATAAACAAAGAGATGGGAACTCTAAGAAAGACTAGAAATAAAAAAACACTGTAATATAAATGAAGAATTCCTGCTATTCACTTATTACTAGGCCGAATACGAATGGGAATAAATCAGTGGGCTTGAAGATATGACAATAGAAACTTCCCGAACTGAAATACAAAGAGAAAAAAATGCTAAAAAAGAACAAAAAGAGAACAGAACATCTAATAACTGTGGGACAATATCAAAAGCTGAGGTATATGCATAGTTAGCATACCAGAAGAAGAAAGTAAGAATGGAGCAGCAGAAATATTTGAAGCAGTAATGGCCATGAACAGACAGCAAACCATACATTCAGGAAGGTCAGAGAATGCCAACAAGATAGATATCAAAAAAGTATACAACTTGGTGAACCACATGAAAATTGCAGAAAATCAAAGACAAAGAGAAAATCCTCCAGAAGCTAGATAAATAAAACACCTTACAATAGTGGAATAAACATAAGGATTACTTTGGGCATTATGCAGAAACCAAGAGAGTATGTAAAATATTTAAAATTTTCTACCTTCTGCAAAACTGTCATTCAAAAGAGAAGGAGATTCAGAGAATGAAAGATGAGCCACAGGCTATGGAATATATTTGCAAAACACATATCAGATAAAGGACTTTAGCCAAAATATGCAAAGAACTCTTAAAACTCAACAATAAGAAAATAAACAGCCTAATTAAAAAGTGGGCAAAAGACCTGGACAGACAACACACTAAAAAAAATTTGCAGGTGGCAAATTAGCATATGAAAAGATCGTGAACATATATCTTTAGAAAACTGCAAATTAAAACAGCAAAGAGATACCACTACACACCTAGGAGAATGCTGAAAATCCAAAATATTGACATCAGCAAATGTTGTCAAGGCTGTGGAGCAACAGGAATTCTCATTAATTGCTGGTGGAAATGCAAAACAGTACTTCTTTAGAAGATGGTTTGTCAATGTCTTTCAAAGCTAACCATAAACATATGATTCACCTGTTATATTTTTTGGTATTTACTCAAATAGCTCAAAAACTTATGTCCACACAGAAATGTGCGTGTAAATGTTTATAGCAGCTTTATTTATAATTGTCAAAATTCAGAAGCAACTAATGTGATTCAACAGATGAATGAATAAACGAATTGTGGAATATCCATCCACATAATGGAATATTATTTGGTGATAAAAAATGAGCTATCAAGCCATGGAAAGACATGGAGAAGCCTTAAATGCTAATTACTAAGTGAAAGAAGCCAATCTGAAGTGGCTACATACTATATGATTTCAGCTGTATGACTTTTTGAAACAAGCAAAAACAAAAATACAATAAAAAGATCAGTGGTTGGCAGGGTTTTAGGAGGGTGGTGGGGGTTGGGGGGACGGAGAATGATAAATAGGTGCAATACAGGGGAGTTTTAGGACAATGATACTATTCTCTATGATACCATAATGGTAAATACATGCCATTATACATCTGTTGAAATCCCAAAATCTGTACAATACAAAAAGAGAACCCTAAGTGTTAACTACAGACTTTAGTTACTAATAATGTATCAATATTACTAATTAAATGAACCACATCAATACAAGATATTAATAGGGGAAACTCTGGGTAAGAAATGAGAGGGTGTAAGAGAATTCTGTACTCTCCACTCAATTTTTCCACAAACTCAAAACTGCTCTAAAAAATAAAGTCTATTAATTTAAAAAGAAAAAGTGAAGGAGAATAAAGACCTTGTTAGGCAAATGAAAACTTCAATCTGGAGGTTTCTGAAACTGATAGAGCCTGCTGAGTTTTGGGGACTCAGCTGATTATAGAGATTTAATATATCTAGATATGAAGGGACTTTACCACTTGGCTGAGTGTGAAAAGGTTATTATAGGTCCTGGTTAAGAAAAGTAAGTATGTGTGGTTTATCAATATAGAATGGAGAGTGGCATGTGTTGTCACATGATTGTTCCTGTGCTAGGTACTTAACATGCTGTATTACCATATTTCCTCCTCCCTCCCTGCCTTCCTTGGCATGTAGTTATTGAGTGGTGCAATACATACCACTAAACGTACCATGTCCTCAAAGACCTTACTGTCTAGAGGAGGTGACTGACAGGTCCAGAGAAGTCCGGTTGGTGAGGTCTATGTGACTAAATTAAGGAGATTGCAAGGTACTGTGGCAATGCGTGAAAAGGGCACATGTCTAGCCTTGAAACCACAGGGAAGGCTCCCGTGGGGGTTGACATTTAAGTGGGAACCAAAAGGATGAGTAGCAATTACTTAGATGAAGGGGAGGAAAGTGGATTCTAGGGAGAACTGTAAATCAACAAAGTTCATTGGCTAGAGAGAACTTTGAGCGGCAGGAGCTGTGGACAATAAAAATGTTACTGGGGTCATAAAAAAGGACCAGAGCTTGGCAAGCCAGGGTAAGAAATACTCTGAGGGTGGTGAGAAGCCAGTTAAGCAGGGAGTGAACCAACCAGACTTGTTTTTTTCCAAAGATCTCTCTGGAGAATGGGCCCACATTAGAGACAGGAGACCTGCAATGATCGAGGCATGAAACGGTGACACCCAAATTTGGCATGGAGGTAGCTAGAAAGCTTCAAAAGAGGTGGAATCAAAGACTTGGTCATTTATTTGCTTTTAAAGTGGTGATAGAGAGGAAGAAATTAGACGTCTTAAGTTTTCTGGTGACACATGATGTCATCTTCAACTGAATAGAAAATGGGTCTATGAAGTTAGAGAAAAGATGAAATGTTTCCATTTGGAACATTTGGTTTTGAAGAGTCTGTGGAACATGGGAAGGAGTGTGAGGATGTAAAACTCTGAGGAGAAATGTGGTCTGGAAAGAAAAGATCTGGAAGTTGTTGGTATAAAGTAGTAACCAGAGTGGGAGATTTGCTTTTACAACAGTCATTAAGGCAGATGTTTCTCTTCCTGTTTTCAGAGGAGGAAACTGAGTTTTAGAAAGCACAGATGACTTGCTCAAAGTCTGTTAGGGAATGGTGGAGTCATGACTTTTGACCTGTGCATTTTGACCTGTTTTGGGGTGAAAGCACGATTTCTGAGTCACCTGATTGTATTCCTCCAATGGAATTCGTTTTCACGCCTGAGAATCCTGGAAAACACTTCTACGTGTCACAGGGACTCACGTGGAGAAATGTCCCTGTTCGCAGCTCAAAAATTCTCTTTTGAGGGGTAAGGCAAAATACATCAACTTCTTTTGGAGAATTCCCATTCATCTGGACAGAATGATCCCAATGATGCTTGGTCTCTGAAAGCAGCCGTGAATGTCCTTCCAAGCCAGTCCTGTACTGGGTGGCACACCTTGGCATTGTGTTGACGACTGGCCCCCTTACGCATGGACACATCAGATAAGTGGTGTCAGAAGCAGACCACCCATTTCACTCACAACTGCAAGGCTGGCTCTAGGGCCGCGGGCTCTGTGCTGGCCACCCTTCCCTCTGAGACACCCACTGGTGTCCCATGTCTCCTCCTCAATTCCCACGTCTCCCCCTACCTGACCCACAAATTCCATCTCCTTTCTTAGTCCCGACTGCACCAGAGTTGAGCTTTTTCATATTTCCCATTTGGAGGGAAGTTGGATGTTCACAGTGGTGACCTCATCCCTCTTGGCACTCCCTCCCACCCCTGCCTCCCAGGCACTGTCATTTTCATTTGCATGGCCTCAGGGGTCTTTGATTGTGGAGGGACCTGCTTCATAGCTGACACCAAAGCTCAAGCTCTAACCTCTCACACTTTCTCATATAACATCTCATCTGCTGGTGGAATACATTTGTTTGTGATTACAGGCTGCATACAATACCATTGCACACGGCCTTTTGTTATGGCCCAACGCCATGAGAAAACACATTAGTAACTTTTTATGACCCTTGTGCAACCATGCAGGATTTCCCTAAAACAGAAAACATGAAGGGATTTTATTGTCTTGCACCATTAGACTTCCCTCATGGCTGATACGTGTATATTAGAATGAACAGAACACAGGACTTCCCAGGCATTTTGGGTTGAGAGATTTCTGACTCAGCTAGTGCACACCCCTTATTTATCTGCTCTGGGGGACATAAAAAGCACAAGGAAATTACAAACAAGAGGCATCGAGGTCTTGACTGTTTCTCTTGGTATATTAATTTACTCCTGGGCTTAAATGACATACTCTTAGCCCCTTTTGAAAGTAACTGTGAAATGACAAAAATTGGGACTGGTGAAATTCTCACTGAACAGCATACATTATGGACTTCCCATTGGACCAGGACAAGATCTGTCTCTCATTTGGAGTCTCTCTCTCTCTCTTCTTCTTTCACACACACATCATCCAATCAAAATGTCTAAAAAAGAGTAAGAATAGTGGACTTTCATTTAGCCTTAAAAGCAAGTAGAAGGAAGGAAATAACCAAGAACAGAGCAGAATTAAATGACCTAGAGACTAAGAGAACAATTCTAAGGATCAATAAATCCAGGAGCTGTTTCTTTGAAAAGATAAACAAAATCAACAAGCCTTTAAGCAGACTCATCAAGAAAAAAGAGGACCCAAATAAACAAAATTAGAAATGAAAGAGGAGAGATTACAACTGATACAACAGAAATACAAAAGATTGTAAGAAATTACTACAAAGAACTGTATGCCAAGAAATTTGAAAACCTAGGTGAAATGGACAAATTTCTAAAAATATATAATTTTCCAAAACTGAATGAAGAAGAGGCAGAAAGCCTGAGCAGACCAATAACAGCTAACAAAATCGAAGCAGTAATAAAATTACATAATTCCTATAAGAAATCACTCCATTTTTGGCACTGTTACAGTGTTCACTTCCACCCAGGAGTTTCTGATAAACTAGCAGGGAGAACTTGAGAGGTCCTCACTCTCTGAGAAACTGCATTGGAACATTTTAACTACTTTTCTTTGAAGAACAAATTCACTCTCAATCTGCCAGCATTAGAGACCACTCCATCCAGCTGGGGGTGTGTTTCCAGGTGTCCAGGGGATGAAGGTAAGCCAACCAAGAGTATGAAAAGACAATAGATTCCATGGAGGCAATGAACAAACCTTATCCTATAATAGAGTTTAATTAGAAAAAAATAACATGGACTTTTGAATATAGAGTATTAGTAGTTGGCGTGATGGTGCTAACTCTTTAAACTCCACATAAATGTGTTATGGCTCCCTTTCCAAACTACAGATCAGCCTTCAAATATATGCATCCCATTGAGAGAGAAAAGGTGAGAAGCTGGCTGAGCACTTCTGTATTAAGAGCCATGGCGGAAACATGGTAGACAAAGAATGATCAAGTACAGTGATAATTGGGTTTCACATTGACTGTGCAATGGTTAGAGTAACACATTTGCCAAGGCACACATATATTTAATGTCCTTAAAAGACTAATCTATTTGTGATATACTCTGGGGTAAAGCTGTTCATAGCATCTCACTCCTAACAAAATGGAAAAGATTGGTTTGCACTTCACCTCCTCACCCGTCACTTTCCCTGATGCATGCAGCTCCCAGGGAGCACAAAATGGGCTCATCTTCAGCATGAAATGGCATTGAATGTGCCCTTAAAGTCCTGAGACTGACCTGGATATTGCCTTTTTAATATTTGGACTTATCTGTGTTGCCATTTCTATGCATTAGTTATACTGGAGACTATGTACCAAACACTTCTGTAAGTAGTGAAAGATATTTTCAGTTAACCAGCGAAACATTGGGAAGGAGTTCAGTCAGGCCCTCTAGCATCTCATAAGGAGATTCTGCCATCAGAAGGAACAGAGCTTATCTCAGGAGCTATCCCCCAGAGATGAGGCTTCAGACCATCCATGCACTCACATGTCTTATTTCTTGGAGAAAAGACCTTGTGCCTTTAGATTCACTGGGCTGGTGAGCCTTGTGGATAGCTAATCCTAGAGAGTGCTCCCAGAAACACAAATCAGTCTCACTGTGAAGGACAGAGGGCTGCTCATTTACTACATGGCAAGGGTGGCGACATGGTGGACACAGACACAACGTGTGGCAACTTAGTTTTGACAATGTAATGAATAAAGTGTGTTCAGTGCTTACTGGACTGGGGGATGCCTATGAGAGGCTTCGCCATGAACTTATGACTGGAAGCACATTTTATGCATGTTTGGCTCCTTGTAGCTCAGCTCTAGATCACGTAATCTGTGGAGAGCATCTCGTGATTGGCATGTTTTCCCAAGTTCAGTTATAGTTTATGAGATGTGGAAGAAAGAAACTCTGCTCACAGCTATTACCTAAGAGTCAAAGGACTTTGCCCAATTTGCAATTGCTTTTTCAGTGGTTGATTTGTGCTTGTTCCTCTCCACCCTCGGTTTGGCTATTCTTAGACTGAGAATTAAATCACTTCAGTTCAGTCTTCTGAGGTTTCCCTCTCCTCACCTTTCCCCCTCCCCCTGACCCAGGGTAGATTTAGAGTGTTCATAAGAAAATCAGCTCATCTCTAATCAGCTGGCCCGAAGAGACCGAGAGTGCTCCTCCCCTTTCCTTTTACAATCCTTCCAATAAAACATTTTTACTTTTTTTTATCCTTAGGTGGGGAGCCTCTCAGAGAGTTCACACAGTGAGTGTGGTTTGTGCATTCAATATTAAGATCTAATCATGGCCTCCTGAGGGCTAAAAAATGAAAACACTGGATAGGAGCCCACCTTCTGGCTTCATGCTTGTCAAGAACAGGATCTATTAGCCTTTTAAAGAAACACTGATAATAAAAAGCAGACTAAGTGAGCTATGTGAATTGGCATCTAATCAATTATTTTCTGAGTTCTTTCCCCTTCAGTTACTCAGAGCCGCGTGAGCAAACAAGATTTTACTGTTCCAAGTCTTCTGGCCTTCCACAGAGCTTGGATAATACATGAGACTGTGCATCCCCCATTCTCTTTTGAGATGTTTGATTACTATCGTCTTCATAGAAAAGGCCCTATTTCTTTTCATTAAAGGGTGTACAAGTTAAAAACTCCCCACTCCACAGCCTCCAAGCACCCAGAGGGGCAAGGCCAGAACTTCCCTCCTTCGCCCACCAGCTGCGCCAGGACCTCAGGGGTGTGAGGACCAGGACAGCCCCTGGGGCCGACCCAGGGCCCGAGAGCTCAGGCTGCTTTCTTTTTCCCACATTAGTTCCTCATTGTATTTGACCTAGAAATTTTGGATGTGGATGACACCGCATACTTGGGATGATACTTTTTTTCTCCTTAAACCTTTTGCCCTCTAGTTGATTTATTTCTCCTGGGCTAAAATTGGACTCATCCTGAACATCATTCTTTGGCCTGGAAGACACTCCAGTGTTTGGCGAGTCTCCTCCTCACAAACCAGTCGCATCGCATGTTCTGGTTTGCCTTTGCTTCCCGTCTGCCATCTCGTCTCCGCCTCACCTTCCCTTCTACTCTCTCCGCACTCAGCCCGCGCCCTGTGACCTCTACCCCATAGATCATTGGAAGACGAAATGTATCTATGATTTTCCCGAAGTGCAGGCCAATTCCTTATTTTAGCATGGGTGTGCCTGGTTTTGTAAGGTGCACACCAGGCGACTGAAGAGTGATGTTGGTTTTGACCTGTCATCTGTCGTCCCCACCCAGGAGGTCATCTTTGTTAACTCTTTAGAGGATCATGATAGGGGAAGAAGAAATCATGAAACACAAAAAAGACAGCTAGAGGGTAAATGGTAGTTGAAAGGAGTTTCTATTTCTCTATTTAAAAAAAAAATAGCTACTTTCCAAACTTGGGCTTGAGGTGTGATTAGTGCCTCTGGCAGGTTTCTGTCACAAAATGCTTCTCTTGAGAAAAAAAAGTAGGGGATTATCCAAAACACAAACTTGCTCTTACTAAGTTCAGATACTCTTAAGGTTAGATTGAAAACACCCATTTCTACATGTAGCACGCATTCCAGAATAGGCATAAATGCACGAGTTTCCAGGCCTGATCTGAAATCCTGTTGGGTAATTCCAGCCAGGCCTTGACCCCAGGGTTATGAGGATCAGGAGTGGTGTTACCAGTTATTGTCTATTTTGCTAGAAGCTGGAGTTGAACTTGGGAGCATGATTAATGTGAGCTCAATTTTCCCCTCCTTCCAGCCAACCACTGAAATCACTACGGCTTCTCACAGGGTAAACGTGCCTATTAGTTTGTTCCCAGGAATTCTCCTGTACTTTTCCTTGAAATACATGAATTTGCTCCTTTCATGGCTTTCCCCCAGACCCACCAGCACCCTTCCCCTCCACTCGTTACCTGGTTGAATATAAACTCTAAGCTGTGGATCTTCCTGGGAGTCTATTCATATATGTCAAACCTCAGTCAAGTTCCCCCCGAGCTGAAACAGAACTCATTGTTCCTGTCTTAATTCTCTGTTCCCAAAATCTTGTTTTTTTCTTTCTGGTATTTAATCATTTTTCTGATGGAAGGAAGCAATTTTTAATATTTTTAATAAGTAATACAGGAATTTGAGTAAATATCTACATTTTCTTTCTTTTTTAAAAAATTGTTTTTCAAGTACAGTTGTCTCCATTTTCTCCCTACGACTCCTCCACCACCGCACCCATCCCCACCTCCCACCATTGACCCTCCCCACCCTTGGCTTTGTCCATGGGTCCTTTATACATGTTCCTTGATGACCCTTCCTCTCCTTTCCCCCACTATACCCCTTCCCTCTCCCCTTTGGTTACTGTCAGTTTGATCTTTATT
The DNA here is from genome assembly GCA_004026765.1 of Micronycteris hirsuta. Lineage (NCBI taxonomy): Eukaryota > Metazoa > Chordata > Mammalia > Chiroptera > Phyllostomidae > Micronycteris > Micronycteris hirsuta. The sequence continues at coordinate 21,250 of PVJI01012444.1, read as the reverse complement.
TCAATGTCTCTGGTTATATTTTGCTTGCTTTTTTCTTTTGTTGATAATGTTCCAGTTAAAGGTGAGATCATATGGTATTTGTCTTTCACTGCCTGGCTTGTTTCACTTAGCACAATACTCTCCAGTTCCATCCATACTGTTATGAAGTGCAGGAGCTCCTTCTTTCTTTCTGCTGCGTAGAATTCCATTGTGTAAATGTACCACAGCTTTTTGATCCACTCATTTACTAATGGGCACTTAGTTTGCTTCCAAAACTTGGCTATTGTAAATTGTGCTGCTATGAACATTGGGGTGCAAAATGTTTACAGTTTCAAAGAACTCAGGCCCAGGCTTTCTCTTTCCCTAATCCCTCCCCATAGACAGTCAATGTTTGTGGAGGTGCCTTTATGAGGCAGCTGTGCTGCTGGGCCCTCGTGTGCATTATTTTATTTAAGCCTCACCACCAGCCTTTTGCATAGCACTACGCGCATGGTGGATGCTCAGTGTATGTGCTCTGATTAAGTGGATAACCTATGGAACAGAGTTATTAACCTAACTTTAGAGCTGAGGAAACTGAGGCTGGGAATAGTTAAGTGACTTGTCCAAAATACTGTGGTTTAATTGAATTTACCCTCCATCCAGTTCACCCCATTGCTGTCTTTGTCATATTTATGTCAATTAAAGCTGCCACCCTGCTTGTACCACAAACGGGCTGCCCAACACTGTCTCATTCCTTCAGAAAGGCATGGTGCTATTTATGGGGGACATGGGTGACGGACTAGCATTGTGTTTGGCCTCCTGGCCTTTGGAATGTCGTCTGCAGCATTCACTCCAGAAAACCTCACACAGATTTGTGTTTGCAGAAAGGGGTCCAAAGACTTAATTATTTTTTGGGAGCTCTACTATTTATCTTTTGCTAACCAGGTCATTCCTCAGACGTAAAAAAAAATGCTGTTTAGGACCCAGCCAAGCCTGCTGCTCCTTGGGGTTGACAGCGGGCCAGAAACTCAAAGCTCTGCCCACAGGCCTGCGCATGTCCAGAGAGTCAGCTGATAGAAAGCAGTTCTCTGTGTGCACCCTGCAAACATTCCAGGTTAGAAAATTACTGAAAGCAATGCCTACTGACTCTTGCCAACAGGTGGTTGCAGTGAGCTAAATGAGAAAGAGGCAGCGTGCCTCTTTGACAGAAGTTGGCAGAGCAAAATCCAACAGGCATCACCATGGCCTAGATGTTTCTATGACTTGCAACAACATTTCAAAATGGATGTTTCCATCACTGCCAGTGGTGGCTGCCACAGCTGTCTCTCTGGGGAAGTGTATGTAGAAATGCCATTAAGTAAAAACTTTGAAATTTCCACGTTTGGTCTTTCTGCTTCCCAACAACTGTTTTACAGATATGTTCACATGACTAAGATTCTTGGTCAAAACCCCCAAAGCAGTGGAGATTAAATTACAAAGGGGTGGTCCTTCTCATTCTACAGCAGTGTGTTCTTGGGGGGTCTCAAGTATCCTTAAGAGAGGCATAGACAGAGCTACCTGATCAATGAGTCCATCAGAGCCATTATCCATGCTGACCCTGAGAGGAGTGGGTAACTTGGATTTCTTTGGGGTGCATCCCTCAGCCCACTAATGTTTGTGGTTGTCATGGCATGCAGAGCAGTGTGCCAGGTGGAGAACCCCTAAGCAGGCTGCCTCCAGCTCTGCAGGTCAATTAACACCAACCAAGGAATCCTGTGCTCTAGAAGGTTCTAAAAGTGGATGTCGGCATTTTCTTGTTGATTCAAATATAACTTATTTGTTCTTAAATATCAGCAAAACTGTAATTAGAGTGACAATGGTCATCTGGGCTGGTGAGTATTTTTACAAAATCAAGACCAATTTTATCCTTTCTTACATGTAGAAATTCCCAATGTGTTCTCCTCTTTTAAAAAATCAGCTTATTTGAAAGACCACACACATTTGTAGACGTTGTGAAAGATCAAATGGAAGAGTCATTTGAAGGGATTTTTATGCGTATGTCCTCAGTAAATGTTAGCTGTTATTATCACCCTTGTCACATTATCATTGTGTAGTTCTTCTCCTTGCCTTTGACCAGAAGTTAAGTCAATGGAGCTGCGGGCTCTGGTGTTATAAAGCTCCTCTTGTGCCTTGACATATACATTTTGAAATGTAAAGAGTTTAGTTTGTCTCTGTTTTTAAACTGGAAGGTGAGCAGCAATGCACATCCCATATTTATCCTGCATCTTAGTGTCTTTGTCAAGGAACGTGAACGGTCCACTAAAGAGCCTTTACTTCATGCTCTGTGTCTTCTTTACAGCAAATTGGAAGTAGGGAGGAGAGGGGAGCTGGCGTTCACTGAAAGTGTACCATGTTCTAGGCATTTCTTATATGGTATGGGCTAAATTGCTTCCTCCCTAAAATTCATCATGTTGTAATCCTAGCCTCTAGTCCCTCAGAGTGTGACTGTATTTGGAGATGGGGTTTATAAAAAGATAATTAAGGTTAAAATAAGGTCATTAATGTGGACCTCATTTAATTGGTCTCTTTCTTAGGAGAAGGGATTAGAACACAGAAATGTGGGTAAGACCCTGTGAAGGCACCGGGAGAAGACTGCCATCTATAAGCTGAGGAGAGAAGCCTCAAAACAAACCAACCCTGCTCACACCTTAATTTAGGACTGCTAGCTTCCTAATTGTGAGAAAATAAATTTTCAATGTTTAAGCCACTCAGTTTGTAGAATTTGCTGTGGCAGCCATAGCAAACTAGTACAGCATATGTTATCTCTTTGATTCCCTGCACAAACCAACGTGTTATTATCACCAATTTGTAGATAAGAAAACTGATGATTTGAGAGATAAGTAACTTGATGTGGTCTCACAGGTGGTCAAGTAGCTTAGCCAGGATTTGAACTCAGTCATTCTGGAGGAAATCTGACATATGGTAATATTTTAATAAATACTAACATATTATTTATTATGTTGTTTAGTATTTGTTATTGCTATTGACTTCCAAGAGACAATATTCCATTCAGGTAAGCACACCAAGAAATGAATTTTATATCAATCAGTGGAGGCACTTCAAATAAAGCAGGAGGGAAATATGTTGGTTTGCTTGTAGGAAAAACAGGAGCTTAAGTCCCACAAATATTGTTGAACTCAGCATGAATTTGACCTTAGCTTGTTATATCATGGATTGTTATAGAAGTTTCTAAGACATGGAATTTTAGATATCAAATGTACATTGATGTACAGGTAGACAAGTTCAGTGAGGTGTTAGGGTACATTAATAACCACTCTAAAACCAAAAATGCTTTTACAAATTAGATCTTGAAAGTCTTTGTCCTCATTAGACAAAGATAGCCCTTATAATATGGCTGAAGGTTAAAGTTTATGTTCATAATTGTTTTAGAGCAAGATATTATTCTCTGGCTTCTCAGTGATATTTTTATTCCTTTTGTACAACTCATCAAAGCATTTCAATTAGAACAAGTCATTGAGGACACACGCCAAAATAAATAGTTAAGTTTAAATTACTACAGTGTAGGGACAACAGTTTCAGCTGGGCCCAAGTTATGGGGACTTTTAATGATCTTGTGAGGTTCTATAGTATTTATTGAATTGGCTTACATGTCAATTTTTTTCTTCCTGATTTATTTCTGATTTCTAAAGTCATTTGAGAAGTTCTCAGTCTATCTTGTCAAACTTTTGCTGATGGCTTCTCAACTCCTCTCTCTTGGCCCAAAGCCAGTGGCCTTTGCCCAGCAGCCAGCCACGTTGCCCATGTTTGCTACATGGGAACCAGAGATCCTGCCATTCTACTGCTTCTGCGTGTGCTTCCAGAATGGCCCAGAGGAGGCTGCAGACAAATGGAAATAAAGCTACGGTACAGACCCTCCCACAAACGCGACCATTGCTCCTGTTCTGGGCTGGTTAGGGGACATAATGGCATAGTTCAGTGCACAAGTTTTGAAAATAGTTTAAATCCTGACTGCCGCCTATAAGACATGACTCTGGGCATGTTATTTAATTGACATGGGCCTCAGTTTCCTCATTTGTTAAGTTGAAATAACAACTACCTTGCAGTTTGTTGAAAAAATTAAACAACATAGGTGAAGCATCTAGAAGAGTACCTGGCCCATGGTAGGTGCTTAATAACTGAAGACCATAAACAGAAGTTTGATGGCTTCACCTAATATAATTTCCAGTGCTTTCTGTGTGGTTGAGATTCCATTTTCAACATAACAAAGTCTGTCTATATTTCTCCAAAGAAGGAATGCCATGGTGGCCTAATGTGCAGTTGGGATTTAACCTCACATAAAACCCAAGAGTCCCCACGGAGGGCATTCTCCATGTGTTTCAAACTTGGTGCATCATCCACCAAGCATGTTCCCTCCGGAAAAGCAGGAGACCGCCCAAGGTTTGGATAAGTTCAGGGAAGCATCTGAACTTTTTGGGCGCTGTCCCATCAAAACTGGAATTGTCTGGGTTTTGACCACTGGGGCCAATATTCTTTTCTGTCTGGGCTTTTTAAAAAGATCAGAACATTGGGTTAGTATTCCCAGCTCTCTGTCATTAGAAGCTCTTAAACATGAAGATTCCACTGATTTCAAGCAGAATTTTGAGAGTAAAAGAGATGAGTAATGTGAGAAAATGAATGAGGAGATTGGCACTCATTGGGGGAAATTAGGGACTACAGGAGAAAAATAAGGGCTATCTTCATCAGCTAGCCGAAGGCAGAGGAGTTTTTATAATATATGATTGCTCCCAGCACTCTGTTTTTAATCTCCTATATTACATAAATTAGAATGAGAAAGATTTGGGTTTGAATTCTATTTCCATCATTTATCAAATGGATGACTCCTTACAGTTTTCCTAAGCCTCAGTTTCCTCATTGGGAAAGTACCAATAGCGGTAAGTATTCTATAGGATTGTTCATTTGCTCATTCATTTATTCATCCATTCATCCAATAACATTTGTAAAGCCATTGGTTTGGCACATAGCAAGCACTCAACAAACAGTAGCTCCTAAAATGTTTCTGGGGAATGTTCTAATTTCACGTACCTGGATTTCAAGGAAAATTTGACACTTGACCCCACCTTTTTTTTGTTTGTTTGTTTTGCACAGGAATGTATTTCTACACTTATAAAAATGCACTTGACCCTTTAGGGCCCTCAGAGAAAAATTTTGAATAGAAGAATGTACCATATGTCCTTCTAAAATCAAACCAGCATTGTTGAAACTCACTAAAATGTTAGGCGCAGTCTGTCATGTTTCTCAAGACACTTGAGTTAACACTCATGAAAAAAATGCAACTTAGCTACATTCAAATACATATGAAGTGCCACTGCCATCAAATGGCTCGACACTCCAGAGAGAAATGTGCTCGGTAACCAGGAGCTTGGGGCTCCAGCAGGCTTGTCCCAGCCTCCAGCTCTGCAAGGGGCCCCAGCGACGCACACTCCAGGGCCATGAAGGAGATCAGAGTTTTTGCAACCATTTTGCCTTCATGAAGTTTATGACTCTGCAGGGTTTTCAGTACTACCCCCAAATAGTATCCCCAATTTTGCTTTTTGGTTCCCTTGTCTTTCATAATCCTGTGTACTCTTCTGATTTACCCATGACTGAATCTTTTACTACTCTGAAGAAAGCTATGATTTGACTAAATACCACACATTGCTTTCATTAATATGTCACATTAAATTTAAAATCTCAAGTCCAAATCAAAAGTTGGATCTCTTCACATTGTTCATACTTTAGGAAACTTTGAGGGCTGGGAATAATTTTTCTCATGGGCCACACACACACGCGCGCACGCGCACACACACACACACACACACACACACACACACACACTCTAATGGTTCCCAATCGTTTTCTTATTTTGTTTTGACTCCTCATTATCATGTGTGCAGCACCTCCCCATCAGTGGCATGTCTCATCAAGGGCAGTGATCCTGGGTGGGTGGCACAGTGTGTATGTAATTTTAAAAAGTGCCTCCTCCCACCCCATGGTATTGAGACTCACATTTTCAATTGCATCAAGAGAATGGGATTCCTTCTGCCCGCTCTTATGACTTTATTGAGAAAAGCTTGGCCTGAATGATCATGCTTTGAAGTCAACAAAATCACCACCTTAATCTGTTTGGGAGATAAAGGGTCCTATTGGAATTCTTTCTCAAGGGCTTACCCAAATAGTTAACCTTGGCCTGCTTGTTCCACTCGCAGGTATTCTTCTGTCATCATGTGTACCCCGGAGTGACCTGCTAGGTCAGAGATGTCCCCTGATGGTCCCAGGAAAACTTCCCAGCCTCTCCTTCCTGTACAGGAGTCAAGAGAAGAATCACTACACTAAAGCTTGGGTTTTTCCCCATGAAAACACAATGACCTGCTAAGAGATTTTATAGCAGACCCAGAATAAAAACAAACAAACAAGCAAAATAACACAAAGCACAATGGAAATATTTTCCTTATATTCATACCATCAAGAGTTCAACTTTCCCAAAAGCAAAATAAGTCAGGGAGGCTTATAGTAGCAGCAGAATAGTAGCAGCTCTATAGTAGAAGCAGAATAAAGCAAAGCTCTTTGGGAACAATTCAGAGAATGTCTGGCTTTCTAGAGTTGCATGAACTGTCAGCTAAGAGAATACACGAAATGAGGATATCATTCATGTCCCCTTCCTACCCTTCTCATGTTCTTCATCAGAAGAACAAAACTCACATTAAAAAAGAGCAGGACAAGAAAAAAGGAAAGACAGTAACTGATACAACATTCATGGACCTACCCAGAAACCTCATCTTCTGGGAGGGGGAGACTCCAGTATGGGATTCAAAACCTCTGGTCTGACAAGTTTGGGGCTGGCAGGAGCTTCTCGGAACCTGCCTTTGAAAGTCAGTGATGCTTTCTATCCAGTAGTCTTGGCTAGGCTAGTTATGCCTTTTTTATTTCCTAAGTTAAAGGAGAAGGCAGCATTTTACCAACAAGATGGTTTTTCAACTGCCTATGTTGACCTGCTCTCATCTGTTCTGAGCAATTTCTAGAAGGTATTTCCTCTCAGCCTGGAGGCGCAGGTACCATAGCAGACAAGAGAGAAGACAGGAATGAAAACATCACACTATTTAACTGTGGTCAATGCTATGTCACTTTCTATAAACACATGTCATTGTTCGAGTGGTAAAAGACTAGTTGTGTCCAGATATTGAATTTATTTTCAGGCCTGTTGATGCTCATTTTCACAAGCATCAGCAGTTGCCAGTGACACTAACGCTAACGGGGCCGGTTTCTCATTATAGCAAAATTCCATTGTTATGGAATGGCTTTGGGATTAAGGTTATTTGGTTCTGAAGCAGAAATTAGTGATTAGGCCTAAGAAAATACTGCAAGAGCTTGGGAAAAGTTCCAGGATGCTCTAGTTTCCACCAGGAAACCAGTCCTTTTACTCAGAAGAAAGAAAATCTTTTCTTGTCAGAGAATGGTGGGAGATGACCGGCACAGCAGAAACGAAGCTGGAGAGGGAAACTTGTGTAAGTTTTTTAGCAACCTGCTAGATCCACATTTGGGAAAAGCATACCATTAATTTGGTCATCAGAAAGCATACTACTACTTTTGATAGTCAGAAACTTGACTACCGTTCAGTGGAAATGTGTGTGCCTAAGAAGCTGAGTCGCTCCAGGAGACCGAGTTTCTCTGAATTGTGCCCCACAGCAGAACTGGGCCAATCTGAAACAGGTGCTTGGCCACAGTCACCTGCCTAATGTGAAAACAGTGTTCTGTTAAATGTGATATTAATGTATCATATTTCTCCAAGAGCAGGCTGTGTCTTGCATACTTCGTCTAACTAATTCTCACAGCATCCCTAAAAAGTAGAACATGCATGGGAAACTGGTTTGTTCATATGTGTCTGGCAAAGTTCATGGTTTCCTAAGAGGAAAATGTGGATTTCCCTGAAAAAATAAAACAACAACAAGAGAACAAAACAAGAAACAACTATACTGCAAATGTGGGAACATATTGAGAAGGCTTTGCCAGATACTAGAAAGGGCTGGGGTAATAAAAAATGGTGTGAAATTCAACTTGAAAGAAAAAGTTTTGAGAGAGATAACAGAGGGCCTTATTGTGGATAGAGTATATATCTTGGGTGCTTTGATCAACAGATATGCAGGGGAGAGGGTGGAATGAGCAACTCTATATGATAATTCTTATACAATTGGGCCTGATTTACACAGAAAAGTTACAGTTCCTTGAGATTTAGTTGAAGAATCGTCTGCAGTCCTGTTTGTAATGGAAGCATCAGACTATGGACAATGCTAGAAACAGCTGCCATGTACTGGGTGCTTATAAATCGCCAGTCAGCCATGTTGCATATAGCCATTTCAAAGACTTGATGGCCTCTGTGTTCTTGTTATTCTCGTCTCACTACAAGGACCTTCGTGCTGAATGACTTCCTAAAGTCACAGGGTATGGGACAAAAGGCCCACTGTGCCTGCCAGCAAAGCCTCTGCTCACACCCACTGCATTAGGCTGTGCCCTCTCGGCACAGTGGGGTATAGCTAGAGGGAAGGCATTGGTTGAGTTTATAAGGGACCAAAAAATGAGAAAACTTAGATCCAAAGTTTAGATTCTGAACCTGCGACTCAAACACAGGCACTAGTGGGAGCAAAGGAATGAGATAAAGAGAGAAAAATATCTGTGCGCAATAATAATACTAACACATCACACTGTGTAGCTCCTTTCCTTCCTTCAGTCAGAGGGTTTGCCTGCAGTAACAGGAGGAGTAATGGGCCATGTCATCGATGGAGGCCCAGCACACTGGCCAGTGTCTCGGGATGTCAGTCCTCCGGGCATCACCAGCACTGATCTGGTCACCAGCACAGTCTTGATGGCTGTCTCCCCAGCCACAGGGCTGACTGAGTAGGAGAAGGAATTTTTTATGGACTTGCCCTGTCTGTTTCTCACAGAGCTCCACGTTATCGCTCTGTTGATTCATGAGTTGAATTATTACAGTCTTCCTCTTCCCAGGAACTTGGCACAGGCTGCTGAAGGGGTTGAGTTAAAAGACAGCAAGACGCCCATCCGATGTGGCATCTGCAAGCATCCCTACTACCCACGTCTCCATTCAGGTTTCTCCCATCAGAATGAACTCCTGAGGGCAGCCCTGCCAGGAGTTTGGGGCGTGGTGCTCATCCTAGGGGCTAGATCCTGCTGTGGGTCAGTCCTCTGACACTCCCGCCATTGTCTTTCTGTGCATGCTCATTAGGTCCCCGAGAAAACAGAAACTCCAGCAGCCTTAATCTCAGGTGTGAAACCTGATGCTTGCGCTTGCTAGCTGTGAGATTTGGGACAAGTCACTTAAAAACAATAGACTAACCAACAACTTTCTAACTCTTCATTTCTTTATCTGTTACATGGGGACACAGGCAGTTCACTGAAAAGCAACTTGACTGAAAACTTAAGTTTTTTGCTAGCATCCCAAAGAGATAAATAACAAGAAATCAAATTCAGATCCGAGAGTTTCTTTAGTATGCCAGCATTTCAAACCCACCCATCTCATCTCTGTTACGATTTAGCCTGATCTCGTCTGTCCCCTGGAGCGACATCTCTTGTTCTGTAAAATCCATGCAGTTGTGGAGTGTTTTCAGTTAATGCAAATGCTTTCACAGAAAATTTCTGTAATCTTCACATAATCCTGTAACGTAGGTAGATTTGTTTTTATTCCCACTTTACGCAGAGGAGAAACAGAGACTTGAGGGGTTTTTTTGTTTTGTTTTGTTTTGTTCTTTATGACTTGCCCTGAATCTCAGAACTCCTAAGAAGAGCCAATCTTCAAACCCACGTCTTCTGGCTCCAAGCCTCTGTGCTTGTCCCACGGCCCACGGCACTGAGGTCAGTGATGACCCAATGAGGCTGACTGTGATTTCAGATCTTCAAAGAGGATCATTCTATTTGATCATTCTGTTGCACCAGCAGAGTGGGCTTGCAATCTGTAGAAAGATTTTGTTTTTCAAAAATAGCAGATAAAACAACACTGGTTACAGAATATTCCATTTCTTAAACATTCCCATGTAAGTCAATGCCCCAGCCATCAAAATGGGGTGGCTTGGGGGTGGGGGTGGCCATGCATAGATTCACCATTTGGAGGAAAGAATGGAAAAGCTGTCTCAGAAACTTAAAACAGCACATAGCAGGAAATGAGAAAAAAAAAACATCATATGTCATAACCCTGTTTCTGCCTCCAAGGAGTAAACTCGAAAGCAGATGCCTATGGCTTTAAGAGAAACAGTCATACTGGGAGATTGCTACAGGTGCTAAGGAAGAGAATGTTTTTCATGCCTTGGTTCAGGGGATTCCCAAAGGTCTGGGTCTGCTTCCAACAGCCCACAGCCTTCAACATGTGTGTTATCTGGTACGTGTTTATTATTGGGTATGAATGATGTGGGGAGGAAAGCACCTTCAGGGGCCTTTGCTTCCCATGACAACTCCATCACTTCACCTCTGTGGGGATTCAGGCTCATTGAGGAGAGCCTGGCTCTACCCTCTTTCTTCCTTAATCTCTCCTTCTTCCTTTCTGACACCTCCATTTAATCCTAATTACTTTTCTGTTTTCCCTGGTTCCGAAGAAAGGGCTGGACCGGAAACCACCAGGTAAGACAAGGCCTCATCACTGTGAATTCTCTCCTCCATCAGAGACAAGAAATGGATGGTCCAACCCTCCTTGATCCAGCTAACTCTCATGGTATGAAGTGAGTGGAGTTGGTGAGCAAGCTGATTCACTTCCTCTAAGGAGCTTTAGTTTGTTTCACATGGATTTCTTTATCTTGTCAAACTTACCTACTTCAAGACATCAGGCCTGTTACCTGTAATGCTACGCCTGAGAACTACGGACCCTGAAGTTCATCTTACCTTGTTATTCTCAGAGTGGCTCAGATTTGTGGGCTGGTTTTCCTTAGTCATTCTTATTACTAACTGTTCTCGTAAAGATCCGCAAACATGTCTTCAATGCCAAATCCAATTTCCTCTATTTCACACCTTCTTTGATTTATTGTGGTATATGACCCTGTTGGGAGGGTCCTGACCGATTATCCTCCTTCCTCTCCATATCGTGCTTTTATCTCCTTGGTAATTCCTCTTTTCCGACTAGGAGTGTGACCCTAAATTTTACTCTTGGTTCCCTTGTCTTTCTGTATATTACCCTTTGGTAAATTCACCAACCACTACTTTAAATGTCACTTCTATATGAATGGCTCTTCAATTTGTATCTAAAGCCCCATGAGCCTCTTCATGGCAACACTAGCGACATCTGTAGTGTGGCATTTGAAAATGTGAGACTTCAAAAAAAAATATTAGAGATAGAGGTGATTTCCAAATTCACAGATTTATAGATGAATGAGCTAAACCCTATACACGTGCCTCATTTAATCGTGCTGTCCCCATCACGATCTTAGCAATTTGCCCTAACTGACCTTCCCTGCCTTTTCTTACATCATTGCAAGTCTTTGCAGCAGCCCAGTGGGGCTGCCCCGTGCCCACAGTTTTTGCATTTTTTCCTTCCTAAAATACACACGCCTCCTTCCCCAACTTCTGTCTATCAGGACCCTACCTCTAATTCAGCACATATGAAATATTGGGATTTCCCATTTGCTTTTTTAAAAAAAGTAGGAAGGTAGCCCAGTGAATAACAGGGGTGCCAGGATGGCCAGGAGAGGGGGACTCTAATGGATCAGCTTCCTCAGGGATCTCTGTGGGACCTGCCCATACATCCCACAAGGGGACAGAGGAAATGAAGCCCCCTACCTTTATTCTTTTCATTACCCACCTATTGCCAATACTTAGTAAAATCCAAAACACCTTTAAATGAACACATGTCAAAAAATTCTGTTTTGTGCAAAGGAATTCAATGAAATCTTTAAACCATTAAATAAACAAAAAACAAATAAACAAATAAAAAAAACCCTACTGCATAAGAAGTCCAAGATATCTGCTGGTAATTTAAAAGGCACAGCAAATATTTTGACCCTATTAAATTTTCTTAGACAATGACTTACTTTAAACATCATTGAAAAATTTTGTTTAAAAGACAACTATTTTTATCAGCATGAATCATATACTCTCTTACCATCTACTCTATCTGCCTCCTACTTTCTGCTTCACCCACTTACGTAGTCAGAATATTTCATAGTTTCCCAATTCTCTTTTGTTTTGCTCAAAGGTTAAATGTAAGTGTACCAGACCTGTTTTTATATTTTTTCTAATTTATATGATTCCTCTTATTAAAATATGTTGAAGAAAGAAAAATGGGAAATGAGGATTGGCAATGATTAATAGCAATGTACGGATACTAATAAATACCCCGCAAGTGAATTTCTCCTTTTAATTTTTTATTAATCATCAGTGTTCTGGGGCAAAGATGCTAGTGACATGCTCTATTTTTCAACCTCTTAAAACTAAATCTTAGTCTATTGAGCTGCTTTGTTAGTTTTCCAAGAAAATCCATATTTAGTGGGAATTTGAATACTTGCATTTACTTTTCACATGGTGGCTTATAAAACTCTGGTGACATTAGAAGAATTGCCAAACTCAAGCCTGTGACATGATGTTGGTCCTTAGAAGCTGCACTGAGGGAGGACAGAGAGTGTAGTCACTTTGATCTTGATACTAAGGCAAGTCAGTTACACTCTCCACCGCCACCAGCCCTGGGTGTGGGCAGAGGTAGTAGGGCGGTGTGGGGCAACAAGAGGCCATGATTCTTTCTGTGCTCCGTGACACCATGCTGCCCCCTGGGTGCCTCCCACCATCTGCCTAGCTGAGATCCTGTAAGGACCCAGACTTATTCTCACTACTAGTGAAACAGCCCCACAATTATACAGCATTGAGGCTCCATCAGTGACCACACCTTTGTGTGTGAACAATAGCATATTATCACAATTTAATAAGGCACTAGCAACCTGAGTCTTTAGAAATCCTGAGTCTCATTCTTTGCTTGAAAATGAAAGCATGGTCCTGACTGGTATGGCTCTGTGGGTTGGATGTCATCCTGCAAACTGAAGGGTCGCTGGTTTGGTTCCCAGTCAGGGCACATGCCTGGGTTATGGCCAGGTCCCTAGTTGCAGGCATTCGAGAGGCAACTGATCAATATTTCTCTCACACATTGATGTTTTTCTCCCTCTCTCTCCATCCGCTCCCCCTCTCTAAAACTAAATTTAAAAAACCTTTAAAAGAAAATAGAGACTTCCAGCAAGATGGAGGCGTATATAGACACACTGTGCCTCCTCACACAACCAAACGAGGAAAAACAGCAATTTAAATAAACAAAACCAGCCAGGTCTGACAGAAAATCGAACTGAGAGGAAGTCCAACAACCAAGGAGTTAAAGAAGACACATCCATCGAGACCGGTAAGCTGGGCGGAGCCATGCAGAGAGTGCACAGCGAGCCCGGCAGAGAGTGAGGCAAGACCGCGGTTTGTGGGGCGCTACCGGCAACGCTGCAGCTGCCTGGAGAGGCCCACGGCAGGCGTGCCTGAGCAAAACGCGGCCGCGCACCCAGCCCACCCGGCCCCAGCAGGGCCAAGACTGGCGGACCGAGCGGCTCCTCATTTGCCTGCAGACAAACCGGGAGAAAAAGCAGGGAGCAGAGCAGACCGCGCAGCCCATGGGCCCGGGGAAATAAGACCTCAAAGAACCGATTGAAAACAACTGTGGGGGTTGAGGCGGCAGCGGGAGGAACTCCTGGCCTCACAGGAGAGTTCATTGGGGAGATCCACGGGGGCTTGGAACTGTATGGGCCCGTCCACCGACCCCAGAGCCAGCGCAGAGGGGCGCAGCTTGCTTGTGGGTGGCAGTGTGGATGCAAAGAGCAGAGCAAGCGCCATTGTTCTCTCAGGCCCCGCCCCCACAGGCAGCGTCACAACAGTGACATGGGTTTCCCCGCCCAGGTGAACACCTAAGGCCCTGCCTCTTAAAGTAACAGAAACACTGAGAAAAAAAAATGGCCCAAAAGAAAGAACACATCAAAGCTCCAGAAAAAATACAACTAAGCGACGAAGAGATAGCCAACCTATCAGATGCACAGTTCAAAGCACTGGTAATTAGGATGCTGACAGGATTGGAAGAAAAATGGTCAAAATTAGTTGATCAAGTGAAGGATAATATAAAGAAACTGAGGGAAAATCTGCAGGGAACCAATAGGGATGAGAAGGAAACTGGGACTCAAATCAACAGAGTGGACCAGCAGAAAGAAAAAAACATCAAACAGAGAAGAATGAAGAAACAAGAATTCAAAAAACTGAGGAGAGGCTTAGGAACCTCCAGGATGTCTTTAAATATCCCAACATCCGAGTCATAGGGGTGCCAGAAGGAGAAGAGGAAGACCAAGGGATTTAAAACTTATTTGAACAAATAATGAAGGAGAACTTCCCCAAGCTGGTGAAGGAAATAGACTTTCAGGAAGTCCAGAAAGCTCTGAGAGTCCCAAAGAAGTTGGACCCAAAGAGGAACACACCAAGGCACATCATAATGGCATTACCCAAGATTAAAAAGAAGGAGAGAATCTTAGAAGCAGCAAGAGAAAAGGAGACAGTTACCTATAAAGGAATTCCCATAAGACTGTCAGCTGATTTCTCAAAAGAGACCTTGCAGGCAAGAAGGGGCTGGAGAGAAGCATTACAAGTCATGAAAGGCAAGGACCTACATCCAAGAATACTCTATCCAGTTAAACTCTCATTTAGAATGGAAGGGCAGATAAAGTGCTTCTCAGATAAGGTCAAGTTCAAGGAGTTCATCATCACCCAGCCTTTATTATATGAAATGTTAAAGGAATTTATATAAGGTATGGAGGGATATCAACAGGGGAGTGGTAGGGGGAGGCGGGGAAGGGGCAGAGAAGAAGTAGCATAAATGGTAGGTAGAAAACAGACAGGGGGAGGTTAAGAATAGTATAGGAAATGTAGAAGCCAAAGAACTTATATGTATGACCTATAGACAAAAACTAAAGGGTGGGGAATGTGGGGGTATAGGGGCGGAGGGGAAGAAAGGGGGAAAAATGGGACAACTGTAATAGCATAATCAATAAAATATATTTAAAAAAAAAGAAAATAAAATCTGCCTTCTTTGCTAAACTCTAGGCTCCATTAGAGCTGGAACCCTATTGACCTTGTCCCCCCCATTGATTCCTGGGGCCTAGAATAGTTCTAGCAAATGGTAGGCACTCAGCATCAATACACGGTGACCTCATCCTGATCCAGGCCTTGGCTTCTCAGTCCTCTGAGTTCTACTATAAATACAGTTGTTCTCATGGAATTGATGCCACTGGATCCATTTTCCTCTGGGTCATGTAAGGTAGGTACTACATTATGGGACAGCAATTGGCTAAGACTGAGCTTCCCTCCCACACAGTATTTCATGGGAGACGCTGGAAGGCCTTCTCTTTTGTGCACTCAGAAAAAAACAAAAACAGGTCCTTTGCCCATAGGAATGGTCACACAGCTCTCTAGAATGAGGAAGTTTTGTAAACAACCACGTCACCTCACAAGGATCAGTAAACATCCTGCAAACACAAAGAGCTACATTTAATGTCTTCAAATGTATTATATAGTGTTGGGTTATTTTCAAGTTAAAAAAAGTAATGGAGAGTTTTTAGGATCACTTAAATTGATTTGTTTAATTTTTCATCTGTATGTAACCACAGACAAAAAGAGAGTCAACAGTTTGTTTGTGAGAATTTTTATTGCCAGATAACATTGGGTCTTTTTTATTGTAATGTGCACACCATTGTTAATCATGCTGATTATTACCCATAACGGAGTAACAAGTCATAAGTAAGACTCTGGCTCTGAAACTTGGGAAATCCCCCGTTTCAGAACAGACAGGAAACCATAACCTGGGCTTTGATTGACCTTGCGCTTTGTTCTCACCTTCCTGGTTCCTTCCCTCACCTTCCACTCCTGTATATTCAAACACACCCGTCCTCCACTTGGACAGGAGGAGAGCTTCAATAAAAGTGGGAAGCTACTTTCCTAGTAGTCATTTGGAAATCATAAAATTTGGAAGTGGAAAATGACCTATGGTTCAATTGTTTCATCCAACTCCTTTATTTTACAGGGGTGGGGGGGCATGGAATGGAGCCTAGAGTGGCTAAATGATGAGGCAAAACTAAGAACCAAATCCTGAAGGATGAGTTAGAACTCTCCAGACAAAGCCTATGGAAAGAGCCCACACCTGATCTGGATTTTACTGTACACCCTTACATGCTTGTGGAGCAGAATCTACAATGATAGATAGTTTGTGGTTTTTTGTATACTTAGATCTGAAAGCTTCCCAACCTTGAAGGCATATTTTAAAAGTAGATGTAGAGAGAAGGAAAAAGAAAGAATAAGCAGTTAATTTAGATGTTGGATGTAGCTTTCTACTCGTACCAGAATTCCTCTAGATTAGATTTTGTTCAGTTAAATGAAGACTAAATCATAATCATGGATGATTTTTATGAAGGGTTGAATGACTTAATTAGATTGGCTTTTTTATAGTAGCCTGAAGAGATCCCCACTGACTCCTGTGTTTTGACAAAGCTCAAACACTGTTGTAGGTCCAAGGGGAAATAACAAGAATCTGGACATGCCAAGGGTGCTACACTGAGAGCCTCCTGTAAATGGGTAATTGAAGAGCTGTTTCCAAGCTGGACTTTTGACCCCTGAGGCTATAACCTCAAGAACAGAGATAACCACAGTCTGGGGTGTCGGAGCCTTGGCTGCTGGGAGAAATAGATCATTATCCACACCCCCCTGAGTACAAGATTGGTCTGGCAATGCTTCAGAATATCAACCAACCTCCATGCCTCTTGTAAATGTGTCCTTCCAAGAGGAGCCCTCCTGCATGCCAAAGTCTACTGCTTTCCGAAGTCTCAGGCTTACTTCAAAATCAACATTCCCTTAGTTATTATTGACATTAATTTCAACCATACCAAAGCAATCAATGCCAAAGTTGTTAATATTAGCAAAGTTAAGCCATATACTCTCATTAAACCAATATTGGTTACAAATAATGTTTCATCTAATACTGTGTGTGGTTGTATTTGAAACAGAAGACCTTGGTTACAATATCAGCTGTGTACCCTTGAAATGATACAATTTTTCAGAGTTCCATTGTAAAATGAGAATAATAACACCTGTTCTGTGAGGGTTTTGCTTCTAAATGATTCCACAGATAGTAGGAAACAATTTTTGTAGAGCAATGTAAATTATGTTTTAAGAAATAGAAACATCTCCCCTGGCTGGTGTGGCTAAGTGGATTGAGCACTGGCCTGAAAACCAAAGGGTCGCTTATTCGATTCCCAGCCAGGGCACATGCCTGGGTTGCAGGCCAGGTCCCCAGTAGCGGGTATACAAGATGCAACCACACATTGATGTTTTTCTCCTTCTTTTTCTCCCTTCTTTCCCCTCTGTCTAAAATTAAAGAAATAAAATCTTTTAAAAAATGGGAACATCTCTAGTAGGTGCTATAGCAATTAAGCTTACAACTAATTTCAAAGTTTAAACTAGCATTAATTATTTGAAAGATTTGTACTCTACCCATATTTAAAAGTATAGTTTGTAATCAGATGAGAATTTTGGAAAAGATTCTCAGACTCCACAAGAGTTAAAAGTCTAACCATCCCCATATGCGTTTGAGATAATCAGGTGAATAATATGCTTATTATTTAGGTGACTAAGTAAATGTTTATGTATAAAATTTCAAATAATCCCAATCCCGAGTATTATAAATTCTCAGGGATATTTTTATTTTGGCCCCTTTCATTAAAATTTACTAATCATTATCAAGATTTTTCCAGAGGCATCTGTGGCCTTACAAATATCTCACAATTATACGTAGATGCTACACGAATGTGTAAGGTAAAAACCAATAAAAGAACCGCTTTTTCTTGGAATTTTTCCAGTGGGAACAGCTACAAAGAAAGAATTTTAGCAAGTATTCAAGGAGAATACATGTTCAGATCTTTTCTGTACAAGGAGTTTGCTCTGAAATCTTGAGAAATGGTCCAAAAAAAAAAAAAGGAACATTTAGCTCTATTGTTATTCAAGAATCTATAAGAAAATCATAAATGTCTCATTTCAGTAACACTTAAGTTTTGCCCTCCAAAAGGCTCAAACATATCTGTTACAGAGTCATGCAGACATTCATGAATCTTCGAACATGTGTATCTAATGGAGAAAATAGTAGACTGTTCATGGATGTACAGTGGTACCATATATTAAATCAATGGATTTTTCAAAGTAGGCCCGGACCCTTCCTGGTTTCAACCGGTAGAGAGGTCAACATCTCCACCAGAATTCTGATATAGAACCTGATAGGCCAAGAGCAATTTTCACAGCTTGCTTCAATATGGCTGCCTGGTCTACCTTAGCCGCGGCTATCTGGCCCACAGGCTATGTTTAGGTAATTAGCCTACATCAGATCTGACGGGCATGAATGTCGGTCTACTTGGAGGCTAATCGATATTCTGTTCTCTCTTAAGGAAGAAAGGAAATGCTGATTAACTTGTCAAAAATTTCTTGCCAAATTTGAAGGTCGAGGAAAGAGTTTCCTTCTGAACAGAATATATGTCAATTATAGAATATCCCTGGACTGCCTTTAAGCCTGCTGGTTAGTTTTCAATTTCCTTCCCTTAAAAGAGACAAAATGAAATAGAGAAGAAAGGGGGAGGCTGACTCTAAAACTGTCAAGGAAGTGTAAAGAAACTTTAAAATCATGGTATAGTTTTTTCTCTCTCTCTTTTTCTTTAAATGAACAAGCATATGACACTGTAAAGAGGCTTACACACAATTCCTGGCTGTTCTTATCTCTAGTAAGAATTCTATTTTGCAACAGGAGACACTCAAGTATCAAGAGACGAACACATTCAAGGTCACATAGTGTTGGATACATGACGCAAGATGCTGGGATGGCATTCCAATGAGAGTGACATTTTTAGTATCTCTGAATAATGTATAACTAGTTTCTTCAGGCCTTTGCATCCTGGCACATAAAATAGAGACACATTACCTACTGCTGCCAGATAAACTACAGAACATCTTGTTGTATTTGAATTTCAGATAGACAACAAACAATGTTTAATGTAAGTATATCTCATGCAATGTTGAGGACATACTGATGCTAAAAAATTAGTCACTGTTTATCTGAAATTCTAATGTAACTGGTGTCTTACATTTTTATTTTCTAAATATAACAATACTACATTAGTATCAAAGTACAGAAGTACAGAAAATTATTGTTCTTCTTTGGTTCTGTCCTCGGCAGTTACTGAACAATCTCTAATCTCTCTTAAAAACATTGGAAGAACATTCCATAGAGAAAGAATTATCTTTTCAACAAATGGTACTGGAACAAATAGATAGCCACATGAAAAAGAATAAAGTAGGATCACTGCCTCACAAAACTTAACTAAAAATGAAATATAGACTTAAATGTGAGAGTTAGAACAATAGAACTCTTAGAAGAATACATAGGAATAAATCTTCTAACCTTGGGTTGTGAAACCAAACACAAATGAGAAAGGAGAAAAAAGAAAAAATAGATTTCATCAAAATAAAAAAAAATTGTACTCCAAAATATAGCAAAAAGAAAGTGAAAAACTGCTCATAGACTAAGAGGAAATATTGCATATTATACATATATGATTAAAATACTTAATGCAGAATAAATAACCAATAACAACAAAAAATACGAATAACCCAAATTTAAAGATGGACAAAGGATTTGAAAAGACATTTCTCCAAAGAATATATACACATGGCCATAATCCCGTGAAAAGATCCTCAGCATCATTAGTGATTAGGGAAATGAAAACCCAAACCACAATGAGATACTACTTTACAACCACTAGGGTGGCTGAAATAAATGACAGACGATAATAAATATTCATGAGGATGTGGAAAAATTGGAGACTTATCCTTTGCTAGTGGTAATATGAAACAGTGCACTCACTTTGGGAAATGTTTCCTTTAGAATGTTAAACATACAGTTACCATATGATCCAGCAATTCTACTCTTAGGTATATATCCAAAGAACTGAAAGCAGGCTTGCACAGATTTGTACATGAGTGTTCATGCAGCACTGTTTATAATATCCAAAAAGTTGCAGCATCTAAACTGTTCATCAGCTTATGAATATATAAATACAGTGTGGTTTATCCATATGGTGAAATACTATTTGGCAATACAAAGGAAGGAAGTATTGACACAGGCTACAACATGGACGAGCCTTAAAAACATCATGTTAAGTGAGACAAGCATGTGACAGGAGACTCTACATTGTGATTGCATTTACATGAAAGACAGAACGTACGTTAGTGGTTCCCAGGGGGTGAGCGTAGGGAGAAATAAGAAATGAGCGCAGATGATATGGGTCTTCTTCTGGAGTGATGGAAATGTTCTCGAGTTAGATAATGATAAGAGCTGCACAACTCTATGATTATAGTAAACACCATTGAATTGTACACATTTGAATTGTGGATTTTATGGTATGAAACATATACCAATAAAGTTATATATTTTATTAAAATATATAGTATTTTTCTTGCAAAGAGAAACACAAAAAAATAAACCAGAAATTAATGAGATTGTAAACCACAGGTGGTAAGAGGAAATGGGGTGAAAAGGACAGGAAACGGCATGAGATTTCTCTGAGTATAACTTAAATAATGTTTTGATTTTTGACCATGTTAATGTTCTATATATTCAAAAATAAAACTAAATAATAAGAGTAGGAAAATATGAAAATTGAATACAAAGAGATAAAAATGAACCTAATTATATCAATTTTATAATAAAACTATTCAAAAGAAAAGAAGAATTAATCCAAATAACTACTCTGACCATGGATATAGAATGAAAGGAAGTACAGAAGAGTTGATGCCTATGAGAACCAAAATATTCACTGTGGGAGAAGGGATATTTTAAATTGGACCATATTGATTGCTGACAGCCTTGTTTAATCCCAAGAAATGAAATTTTATGTTATTCAATCTAATACAAATATGAATTGAGAGAAAGAAACCAGTGCTACTGTATTAGAACTAGTATGACATAATTTTTAGAAATCACATTTTCTAACTCTGTTCATTGGGTAAAACCAGAAACAATGGCACTCCAGTAGCAATGAACACACATAACTTTTGGTTTCTAAATGCCATTTCCTTCTACAGGAACCAAAACTTCTCAGAGAAATCACTGATTCTAGATCTATTGGCGGAAAGGTTCTATGCTCGCTTGGAGCATCTTACAGTACCA
>PVJI01012443.1:0-51395 GCA_004026765.1 Micronycteris hirsuta | reverse complement strand
TCTTTTGCCCATTTTTTAATTCAGTTTTTTGTCTTCTTGGAGTGGAGTTAAAAATTTTAAGTCTTTTCAATTGAAAGCTTGTCAAGTCACACATCTTCCTCACACCATAAAAGAATATAGTGATATATGATTTTAAAATTGTTCTTCACTTTAATCTTGGTTCAGAACCATAATTTTAATTGCTATACCATTTGTGTCTTGGTTGTCATCTAAAATATCAGCTGCTACTTCTAGCATTATGTTATTTGCAATTGTGAAAAACAACATGACAAAATCAGAGAACACAGTTTTGGGGTGCCACGGAACTGGGTTTGCATACTATCTTCCCTGCTTTCTACCTACAAGATATTGCTTAATTTCTCATCTTCTGAGAATACTTTACAGGGTTAATGAGTAGGCCAAAGGTAATATATGTATATAAAGTGTTTATCATGCCATTAAAAAGTAGATGTTCACTAAACAAGAAGTAACACTATTTTGCTATTATTTTTTTATTTAATCTTTATTACATTTTTCCCTTAACATTTAGTCCCCTTATACCTCCTCCCCCCAGCAATCACCACACTGTAGTCCATGTCCATGAGTTCTTTTTCCTTTTTGCTCAATCCCACCACTCCTTAACCTCTTTCCCCGACTAGCTGTCATCTGCTCTCCATCTATGACTCTGTCCCCATTTTCCCTGTTAGTTCAGTTTGTTCATTAGATTCTGAATATGAGTGAAATCATATGGTGTTTGTCTTTCTCTGACTGGCTTATTTCACTTGTGGCCTACTAGAATTCCATTGTCTAAAAATAAATAAATAAAATCTGTTTTAAAAACTTGTTCAAATGATTTATAAATATTTTAAATTTGGGCTACCTTATGTTATTACTAACATGCTTCTGAATGACATACCCACTGCATATTGTTATGTGTTCAGAAAACACAAATTCGTATTCATAGCAGCTGATGTACAGTGAGGAAAGAGGATAAACATCGGGTACTTTGCAAAATTAATAATTTTATTTATATATATACACACACAGATATACATATATGTATATATATCATGTATATATGTGTGTATGTGTGTGCGCATATATATATGTGTGTGTGTGTATATATATATATGTAATTGCAGTATCAACTATTTAAACTGTCTATTTTCATCCTTGATGCTAAACTCATAGTTGGCAGTATTTAATACATTTTACCTATATTCTCTCCCTTTTTCAGGCAGCACATTTAAAGCTGAATTCACTTAAACGGCATCCCTCCCATTCCTCTTCAGAACTGTTTCCTTTGCTGCTCCAGCCAACAAGAAAATGAGTCCTCTGTGCTTCTGATGTGTATTGATTTCTCTGGTTATAACAAACATCTAAATTTGTGTCAATTTATTCTTAAGAATTATAGATTCAGATTCAGCAGAAATTTTAAAAATAAAATATGGTTCATAAATAGCAAAAAGTTATTATGAAAAATAAATAGGAGGAAAAGTCATTGATTTTCCTAGTATATAATACAATTGAAAGTTTTCCCACTGTGAATATTTCCTCTTTGAAAATAATTTTTTAATTGATTATGTACTTATTTTGGAAAGGAAATACTGCCCTTAAATATAATAATTATCTGCAGGGTATTTTCCCCTTTTTGCATAACCTGAGACCCTAAATACAATGGTTTCTTTCTAAAGTAACTACTGTTTTCCATTTCATTATGATTTAGATTTAATCCATCAGGAAGGTAAATAGCACATGAAACTTTCTCCAATTTCATGTCCCAGGGGACAGTTTATAGAATTACATGCATGAAAACTTCAGACTTTTCTATCACGCTATTCTCATTTGTCCCAAGTCATATTTGTGACAGTTCCTTAAAGGCTCAGTTTAACACTAATGCCAAAAAAGCATATCTTCTCCTCCTGTGGATGTTAAATAAACTCCACCAATGAGAGCCGGATTTACAGAGGTACACATACAGTGATTACTTCCACTGCCCATAATTACTGCCTGCTTCAGAGAGTTCTGAACAGAGGCAATGTCCTCGAATGTTATTGCAGGGAGAAGCCAAATATATACTCAGGCCATTTACAGGAATCCTTCTGAGGAGGCTCAGATCCAAGAAAGCCACTGCAAGCCAACATTGTTAGGTTCTTTGACTCCTTGATTTTCAAAGCTTAGGTGGCCAGTATTTCCTGGCTCCTGCTCTGTGGGACTTGGCCCCCAGCTTTTTAAAGAATTGGGTTGCAGAGGACAGCAGCCACTGGAGCTGCCTGGAAAGTGAAAGCAGTTTCCACCCTGGTAGCCAGACAGGATACCAGGGGATTAGTGTAACAGAGTTGGTTACACTAACTCTGGACCCAGTCAGCTGGACCGGGGCAGTGAAGGCCTGAGCACAGGCTTCCAGCCAGACAGGGAGGCTGCTTTTCGGCGAGAAGCACATAGTAGCTGGAGAGTCAATCATTCCAGCGTTAAATGCTTCTCTCTACCTCAACATGACCTTTTGGAGCAGATATAATGACAAGGCTGGCTCCGTCAGCTGGAAGCAAATGATGTTCTGACTCTCCCTACATTTTCCCCACACTCGGAATCTCACACTGCATGAAATGCCTATAACTCACAAATCTAAAGGCAGAAAACCTCCCAGCTTTTTTAGTACTTGATGATGTACATTTGCCTCTCTGAAAAGAATTTTAAGGGCCTGATTGAATATCATAGAAAATGAAGTCAATAAGCCATGCAAAAAATAAATAAAATAAAACAAAATAAAGCCACAAAACTCAGGATTTGAGCCCTGACTAGTGTGGATCAGTTGGTTGGGCATCATCCCACAAAGCGAAAGGTTGCCAGTTTGATTCCCGGTCAGGGCACAAGACTGGGTTGCCGGCTAGGTCCCTGGTTGGGGGCATGAGAGAGGCAACTGATCAATGTTTATCCCACACATTGATGTTTCTCTCCCTCTTTCTTGGCCTCTTCCCCTCTCTCTAAAAATAAATAAATACATTTTTTTTTAATTAATTAGGAGTTGAGACTTAAAGATGAAATCTTGCCCGGCATGTAGTGTAATACAGCATTCCCGTTATATTTTCAGTGGAGTGACTGGGCCTCCTGCTTCCATGCTCCCCCACCTCAACCCGAACACAATGCCTTCTCCACAGAGCTTCTGGAATAATCCTTTCCAGCTGTAAATCAGATCATACAACTTCCCTTCACACACACACAGACACACGCATACACACCCCTCCAAAGTTTTCACATTTCACTTAGAATAAAATCCCAATTCCTCGCCTTGGCTTAGGAGGCCGTTCAGATCCTGACTGCCAACGGGGCATCATCTTCTGTTGCCACCCTTGCTGCCTGTGCTCCACACTCATACTCTCTTATTCCCTCAGCAGGCAAGTCAATCCACCTGGGGGCCTTTTCACTCTCTCTTCTTCCTGGAGCCCTTGTCCCCAGATCTCCACATTTGTTATCCCCTGATCTTGATTTATATTTCCTCTTTAGGGAGCTCTGTCCAGCTGACATAGTATTATGATGTATAACGTGTTATTGGCTGATTGCCCCACTGGAACGCAAGGCCATCTCATAGGCTTCTGGCCCTGCCATCTGACATAGCCAAGTAAGTGGACAAAAAATGTTTGAGGAGTGACTCAGAAAGCTCATCGCAGCTTGCATAAGGCTCCACACACTACCTGGTATTGGGCAGTTCTTGATGAAATGCGACCTTATTATTCTGAACAGCATTTAGTTGGCCATGTGCAGGCTCCAAAAGTGGTCACTTTGCACAAAACCTCTCTCAGGGCACCCTCCCAATGGCACTCCATAACTGTGAAACTCTATGACAGCATAAAGTACTTCTCATGTTCTGTTGTGTTCCTCCCTGAAGACTTTCTACCAGTTAAGCAAGATGATAGGATTGAGGGAATAGGGTCACACACAGTCATTGTAGCCAACAGAATGTTTTACTTAATCTTAGGAATGATTTTAAGAAGGTTATTTAACCTCTCCAGCCGTCAGTCCCTGCTATGGACTGACTTGTGTTCCCTCCAAAAAAGAAATTCAAATATTGAAGTCCTAACCCCCAGTACTTCAGAATGTAATCATGTTCATAGTTTTTATAGAGGTGATTGGAGTAAAACGAGGCCATAGTAGGGGCCTTACTGTCCAGCGTGACTGACGGCTTTAGAGGAGATGAAGGTTAGGAGACAGGCACAAAGGGAAGACCCGGGAAGACAAGTAGAGAGACCCGCAGCGGGCTTTTCCTCGCCGCCCTCAGAAGGAACCAGTCCTGCCAAGACCGTTAGCCTCCAGGACCGCGAGACCACACGTTTCTGTTGTTGAAGCCCCCCAGTTTGTGGCACTTTGTTCCAGCAGCCCTGGCAAGCTAATACAGTGCCCCTGTCTGTGAAAAGGAAAGATAACGACAGTACATACCTCATGACATGATTGTGCAGAGGCACTGAAATGAAGCATAGAAAGTGCTTAGCTCTGCATCTGGCATACAGTACTCACTTGTTTGAACTGTTATCAACCCTACTTTGCCTGGCCAGTGAAACCAATTATATAACCTTAAAGTGGTCCATTCATAACTGTGGGGAAAAAATTCCACTGTTTAACAGGAATAAAATGTTTCTCCTTTGCCCCGACTATGACTTTTCCAGGCATGGATGGGAAGAAGAGTTAGGAATTCTCCTTACTTTGTCAATGTCTGCTATTCCCTGGGACCCAAAGTTTCTACATGGACAGGTAATCAGCTATTTGAGGACATTGGATCATAGAACTTAATATGGTGTGGTGCCATGTACTTAATAGGACCCAAAATAAAAATGTTAATTTAAGGAATGGATCTTCTGAAGGCAGCACAGGAGAACCCAGTGTGGGAGAGGGAAGGGGGGACAGGGAGGTGGGGACAGGGCAGTGGGAAGGTCAGTGGGGACAGGACAGTGGGAAGAATAGGACAGTGCGGACAGATATATTCCCCTCATCATATTTTTGTCACCAGTGAACATAGAAAGTAAGAACTGGAGGAGCTCCTAGATATTTTCCTCAATTTCCAGGCAATAAAACCACTCACCACAAATCTTGCCTGAGTATAAACTTAGTGGCAAAACCATTTTCTCCCAGTAAACTTTCGAGAGCCTATTTTCACAACATCGTCTCTGCATCCAAGCCTGAGCATATGACTGAGAAGCAGTCAGAGCCTGTAGCCTTACCTGACAGATAAGGTTAGAAACCTCCTAAAAGCTACGTGACAGAACTGCAACCAAAGTCATTCACACTGGAGGTGGGGTTGTAACTTGCAGGTGCAGTGCCATGGTCAGATGGCTATGGTTCCAATCTTGCCCTTGTATAAGTGACTCAAGTTCACTAATCTTCTGTTTCCACATTTCTTCCACATTTACATAACTCTATCTCCCAGATAGGGATGTTGCAAGAATTAATAACAGTGTTTAAAATAAAATAAAATAAAAAGAAACTAATTATATCCTCACTACAGAAAAAGGCTAGCGGTTTTCCACATATACCCTACATTGAGTCATTCGGGGTTTCAAAGCCAGAACCACTGTTCTCACATCTCATATTTTTAATTAGAGGTTGTGAATTTTCTTAGCATTCTGCAGGTTCTCGATACATGGGCTTCCTTTCCAAGTCACAGAATAACTAGTTGGGAGTGATTCCAAGCAGCCCACACACCCAGACAAGGCACTCACATGGGGCCAAGAGAGACACAGAGCACCTCCGCCTCCTGAGAACCGCTGGGCCACCCACCACCCACAGTGTGCAGCACAACTGGGAGACAGGGCAGATGGTCTTAACTTGTCTAAGGTACTTATGATACTGCTACCCCAATTCTGATTTTCCTTTTGTTCCCCCCACTCCTATTATCTGCTGGACATTGTGCAACTCACTAAGTGGTCAGTGATAAAATTAGAGTTTCTCACTTCTAGGACCTGAAGGTCAGCTGGGACCTTAGGTATAGGTTTTTCTGGATTATATCCAACAGCTGAAATGAATCTGTCATTTAAACTAACATTTGTTTGATTAAGTCCAATGTTCTCATTTGTTTTCCTCATGCAAATCAGTTTTGTGTACATGTGTATGCAGAGGTCTGGGCTCAAAAACTTGAGATCTGTGTGTTCTCAGGTGTTTACATTAAAGGCACGTGTAGATGGTCTTTGCTTTGGAGGAATGCAGATCACTTCGTGAAAGTTACTCTCTGCAGCAGGATGCACATATATGCTACACACAAAATTCTACGCACAATTCCAGGGAGTAAATAGAGCTGCCTAAGACCATCCTTGAGCCACTCTGAGTCCATGGGTCACTGGTGAAGCAACTTTGCTGCAAAGAGAAGCACTAAAGTATTGTGCATACTTGCAACGTGGAGTATCGTTGCAACATGTAGACCAGCTTGTGTAAATTTAAGCAGTAAATTAACAGAAAAGAAAAAATTTGCAAAATTAATCAACATGTTTTTGAAAATCAAAAAAATTCTTAATTCATAAGCTACCCTGAGCCTGAGTCTGTGGAGTAACCAGACTGTGTTACTGCAAAATAGGACCCATACCTGCCTCAGTTAACTGTGCTACTGACACTTTCTAATCTGAGCTACCTGTAAATCAAGAAACTCTCTGTCTCTGGATCAGCATATCAAACTGAATTTGTAAGTCATATAATATAGGACAACTAAATAATCAACTCTGTTTACATGCATGGTATATTTTGATTTAAAATCAACCACTACAGGACTTCCGGCCAAGATGGAGGCGTAGGTGGACACATTGTTCCTCCGCTCACAACCAAAAAGGAAAAACAACAATTTAAAAAGCAAAACAAACAACCAGAATGGACAGAGAATTGAACTGAGTGGAAGTCCGACAGCCAAGAAGTTAGAGAGGACACGTTCATCCAGACTGGTGAGCAGGACAGAGCCGGGTGGAGAGCTTGCAGAGAGAGGGCAGTTTGCCCAGAGAGACTCACAGTGGGCAAGCCTGGCCAAAACATGACCCGCGCACTCAGTGTAGCCAATGGCTGGTGCACGCAGAGAAGCCTATGGGAACCAGTGGGGCTGAGACTGGTGGACTGGGCAGTCCCTCTTTCGTGCACAGAAAGACCGGGAGAAGGAGCTGGGGAGCGGAGCAGACTTGCGGCCCACCATTGCAGGGAAAAAAAGCCTAGGACCACCTGTTGAAAGTACCCATGGGGGTTGAGGTGGTGACAGAAGCAGCTCCCAGCCTCAAAGGAGAGCTTACTGGGGGGGCGGGGGCGGTGAATGAGTGCCGGCGGTAAACGGAGCAAGCGCCATTGCTCCGTCCCAGGCCCTGCCCCCAAAGTCAGCATCACAACACAACGACACAGGTTACCCCACACTGGTGAACACCTAAGGATCCATCCCTTAAAGTAACAGGTGCACTGAAAGAAAAAAAAAGGCCCAAATGAAAGAACAGAACAGAGCTCCAGAAAAATTACAACTAAGAGACGAGGAGATAGCCAACCTATCAGATGCACAGTTCAAAACACTGGTAATCAGGATGCTCACAAAATTGGAAGAAAGTTGGATGCAAATAAATAAACAAATGAAGGATATGCTAAAGAAAATGAGGGGAAATGTGCAGGGAACCCATAGGAAAGAGAAGGAAACTAGGACTCAAATCAACAGTGTGGACCAGAAGGAAGAAACAAGAATTCCAAAAAATGAGGAGAGGCTTAGGAACCTCCGAGACATCTGTAAACAGCCCAATGTCCGGATCATAGGGTTGCCAGGAGAAGAGGAAGACCAAGGGATTGAACATTTATTTGAACAAATCATGAAGGAGAATTTCCCCAATCTGGCAAAAGAAATAGACTTCCAGGAAATCCAGAAAGCTCAGTGAGTCCCAAAGAAGGGGGACCCAAAGAGGAACACAACAAGGCACATCATAATTACATTACCCAAGATTAAAAATAAGGAGAGAATCTTAGAAGCAGTAAGAGAAAGGAGACAGTTACCTACAAAGGAATCCCCATAGGACGGTCAGCTGATTTCTCAAAGGAGACCTTTCAAGCAAGAAGGGGCTGGAAAGAAGTATACCAAGTCATGAAAGGCAAGGACCTACATCCAAGAATACTCTATCCAGCAAAATTTTCATTTAGAATGGAAGGGCAAATAAAGTGCTTATCAGATAAGATCAAGTTCAAGGAGTTCATCATCACCTAGCCTTTATTATATGAAATATTAAAGGGATTTATATAAGGTATGGAGGGATATCAACAGGGGAGTGGGAGGGGGCGAGAAGAGGAAAAAGTACAGAGAAAAAGTAGCATAAATGGTAGGTAGAAAATGGACAGGGGTAGGTTAAGAATAGTATAGGAAATGTAGAAGCCAAAGAACTTATGTGTATGACCCATGGACAAAAACTAAAGGGCGGGGAATGGGGGGGATTTGGGGTGGAGGAGAATAAAGTGGGGAAAATGGGACAACTGTAATAGCATAATCAATAAAATATATTTAAAAAAAAACAAACAAAAAAAATCAACCACTACATATATGTTGAAAAGTAAAGAAAATTTTATGCTCTATTCATGCTTTTACTTTCATTTCATATACTTGTAGTCCCTCCATAAAACTTAAATCTTGTCTGGTGTTATTTAATACAAATCCCTATAAAGAATCCAGATTTATAAGAACACTAACTCAAAAACTTTGTCACACCCTGGCTGGTGTGGTTCAGTTGATTGGAGCATTGTCCTGTAACCAAAAGTTTGCGGGTTCGATTACCGGCCTGAGCAGGGATGGGAGGCAATCAATCGATGCTTCTCCCTCTCATCAATGTTTTTCTCTCTCCTTTCTTCTCTTTCTCTAAAAGCAATTTAAAAGTGTCCTCATGTAAGGAAAAAAAAAAAACAAAAAACAAAACAAAAAAAACAACCAAACATCTTTGCCATGTCTGCTGAGGTGGAGGTGTGAACACACCTTTGGGTAGGTAAGAATGCCCTGGAGTTTGGCTCAGTTTTCTCCAGGGTGATACTTTCTTTTTTTAATTTAATTTAATTTTTTGTTGTTGTTGACACATTACATATGTCTCCATCCCCCCCCCAACTTTGCCCACCGCCACCCAGCCCCTGGGCCCCCTTCCCTCTGGCCATCACCACACTGTTGTCTATGTCTACGTGTCATGCGTATATGTTCTTTGCCTAACCACTTCACCTTCTTTTATCCATGATGTTTCTTAATACGACTGGCACTTAGCTCCATTTTCTCTGCCAACAACAGGTAATATACACATTCAAAATGTCTCATGTATGCACCTTGATGACTCATAGATGACAGTTTTAAAGTACTAAGAGTATTTTTTTAATATTTTATTTATTTATTTTTAGAGAGAGGGGAAGGGAGGGAGAAAGAGAGGGAGAAACATCAATGTGTGTTTGCCTCTCGCACACCCCTTATTGGGGACATGGCCTGCAACCCAGGCATGTGCCATGGCTGGGAATCAAACCAGTGATGCTTTGGCTCACAGGCCCATGCTTAAACCACTGAGCTACAGCAGCCAAGATTACTAAGAGTATTTTTGAAGAGTATAGATGGTTCATATATAAGAAGCAAAAAATAAATTAATTAATTAACACCACAATAAAATTTATTTATCTGATGTACCAAAGACACATGGCATATAAATAGAAATTATGGCACATGAGCCTTCTCAGAAACCAAGAATGCAAATAAATCTGCAAGAAAATGTATAACTGTTGGTTAAATCACAATTCTTTAATTAAAAAAAAAATTGGGGGTATTATAGTTGATTTCTGACCTTTATTTAAGTGCTTTCCCTTTTACAATGTGTAGGCAACCAGATTTCTAGCTAGAGTGATTATAAAGGTTTTTGCTCAAATTTCTCATCCTTTGACTCATCAAAAATCTGTATCACATCAGACACAAAGGCTCAGGATAAAACCCTGTATTTATTAGTAGACTTCCCTATGTAACTTTCTAAATCCTTCACAGGGTCAACAAGCATTTACTGAACAGTTGTCGTAATAATCAAAATATTTTTATCTAAATTTTTTTATCTACCTATCTCCTCTTATTCCCACTTCGCAGTGAGATAACTAGGGATTACTTAACATCTCCTTTTTTTTTTATAAAAAGAACAGTGAGAAACTGAAGCACAAGAAGGTGCTATTTCTACCCAAAGTCACACAAAGATAGGAACAATATAGGAACAAATCTGTTTTCTGCCTTCATGTTCCTTTTATGACACCAAAATACCTTCCAAGTTAAGGCTTCCTCACAAATGGATCCAAGAAAAGAACTAAAATCATCTCTATGAGTTCAACAGCCAGGCATTTTCCTACTTAGATAAATTTAAAATAAAAATTATACAAATCTTTATGACATTCTAGTTAATAGGAAAAAAGTAAAATAATATGGCTTTTCAAAGAATTTGAAAAAAATTTACTCATTTTTAAAAATATAAAAGTGACCTCAACCTCATCATAATAAATAAGGAAGATATTTTAGAGTGCAATTTTAACTATTTCCTATAATGATGTCCTAAATTTGGAAAAGTCTTTTTTTCTAAGCCAAATCTGATGTTTTTGACTGACATCAGCATCCTATCTGCGACAAGTCATTTGAGAATTGAACCAAATAATCCAGCAGTATAAGGAAATTACTATAATTGTAATAGTCTAAAGTTAAAGAGCTAACAGAGCCCTTTGGTTGAAGATGTAGCTAATGAAACAGATTTACAAATAAAGTGCAGTTCTGTGGACTGTGGGAACTTGAGGACAGTACTTAGGTGTCTCCAGGGCCTTGGATCCAGGCTGTTTTATTTTATGCTTCTTTGCATTACCAGGGAATAAAAATATTTCTCCATGTCTGGAAATGTTACCTCTTGTAATCTATCAGCCTGTCTTGTGGTATACTTTTAACTCTGGAGCGCCTTTCTTATTCAATTTTTCTCACCAAAATCCCAACCATTCCTCTGGGCTTCAACTCAAGTATCACTTTCTTCAGAAAGTCTTTCTTGAACCACACCATTCAGATTAACCTTGTCTGCCACACTGCCCCCTACAGTCTGGTTTCTTTCCAGTGAAAGAACTCATCACACTCCACCTGGTATTTAGTTTTTGAAAATGTCTCCCTGTCCCACTAGATGGCCTGAAAACAGAATCACTTTTTAATGCTTACTACACTGAATTGAACTGAATTCCAACTAAGACTCACCAGATAGACTGCAAGTACAAGTTAGTTTGGAATTTAGTTGTTATTCATGGTCTTTCTGCATCACAGATAACTTCAGAATTGGTGATGATGCGTTCAAATATGAAGAGAAATTTTATTTAGACTTCACATCTTGGGCCCTAGAATTGGTATCTGCCGCTGACTAATAACTAAGTAGCTTTCTAAACCCCACCACCTGACAAGGAGGCTGTACCCACCCACAGAAATAACGAGCGTAAGTTCTATGGTGTTGAGGAATTTTATCGAGTGGATCAGAGGGCACTTCAACAGAGAACTGACTGAGAAGACTCTCATTGAATCTGGATGACAGAAAGAAATCATGATTCATTATCATCTTGGGTGTAACAGCACTCACAACCTTGGCAATCCTAACGAGGGAGGCTGCTCAGTGTATGGCTAGCCAAGTGGCTCTGATGAAGAAGTTTCAGGCAGAGATGAGAGAACAAGACATTTTTTCTATTTTTACCTTAACCAGACCAAGAAAGTTTTGAATTTCCTAAAAATGCTAGGAAGAAATTAGGTGAGATTACTGTCAGAAACACCTCAAAAGTAAATACTCATTTAAAATCCTGCAGAAATTCCACCAGTTACGTGGACTCTTTGAAAACACTGAATGGAGAGTCCTGTTTCCAATTTTATTTCAAGTAAAACTTTACCTAGATAAGCTGCCAAGAATCCACCCTCAGATTCTTAGACCACATGCCATTTTATATACAAATATCTGGGTGTAACATCCATTTATTCTTTTTGCTCCCTTTCTTAAAACTTTTTAATGTAAGCTATAGTAAAACCTGTCTTGTATGATTTTTGTTCGGATTTCCTCAGCTGTGGAGAGGAAGGAGTATCTGATCATTACAGTTTTTTGTGTCCTTCTCAGCCAACCCATGTCAGAAGATCAGCCACTTGCAGAAATGAGAGGCATGAGGCGAGAGCTGTGGTAAGCCGTAAATTTGCTTTATGTTCTCAATCTCTAATATATACTTCCAAAGTTAGCTGGCTAAAAATGCAATTAAAATATGCACCTGCATCCACTTATTATGTTAAGTTTCTAATTACATAGTGTAATACACTGTACATATGGTATTTAGGAAAAATCACTCAATTTTTCTTTCTTTCATTTTGTAGTGAATAAAAGACAATTCTGAAAATCCATGGGTAAGTCTTTGCACAGAGCTGTACTTCTCAGCTAACCTTCTGGGAAAGAACATCCACCCTGATTAAAATCTTAGAAAGCAGGAGTGGGGTCAGTTATAGCTGCTGGAAGGGGGAATGTGGCTGGGAGCTTAGGCCTCCTGGAGGTGTAACCATAGCACTGGATGGGCTCACGCCGGCTAGAGCGCTTAACTCCTTCCAAGTTTCCATACGTTTTCTTTCTATAAGAAATCTGCGTGATTAGTTAAAACATATAATTACCTTAAAGTTAATTGTAGAATAAAATCGATTACAAATGTAAAGTAATTTCAAATGACTGATTAGAATTCTCTCTCTCTCTGTCTTTCTCGCATGTACACACATCTTGTTTTTTTTTTCTTCTTTCTAATCTGGGGATAATTGCATGCCCATTCAGAATCCCCAGATTTCCTCCATTGTGTCAAAATCTTCTTCAAAGATGTTTCAGCCCTGCAGCTGTAGCTCAGTGGATTGCGTGCAGGCTAGGAACCAGAGGGTCCCGGTTCAATTCCCAGTCGGGGCACATGCCTGGGTTGCGGGCCAGGTCCCCAGTGAGGGCCATGTGAGAGACAACCATACATTGCTCTTTCTCCCTCCCTTCTATTCTCTCTGAAAATAAATAAATAAAATCTTTAGGCCCTGGCTAGTGTAGCTCAGTGGATTGAGCACGGACTGGGAACCAGAGGGTCCCAGTTCGATTCCCAGTCAGGGCACATGCCTGGGTTGCTGGCCAGATCCCCAGTGGGGGCCACGTGAGAGGCAACCATACATTCCTGTTTCTTTCCCTCTCTTTCTCCCTCCCTTCCTCTCTCTCTAAAAATAATAAATAAATAAAATCTTAAAAAAAAAAGATGTTTCATTGGCAAGGACTTTAACAGAAGAAGTTCCAGTCAAAACCGAGCCCTTGTGCTCACTGCGGCAGCACATGCGCTAACGTTGTCAACCACACAGATTGTCAACACACACACTCATGACAAAGGAGCCCTTGCTGCCAGGAGATCAGCTACGACAAATACACACTTGTCATGACAGAGCATGGTTCAGCTTGTCAAGGAGAGGAAAGTAATTTAAGA
Organism: Micronycteris hirsuta; assembly: GCA_004026765.1. Lineage (NCBI taxonomy): Eukaryota > Metazoa > Chordata > Mammalia > Chiroptera > Phyllostomidae > Micronycteris > Micronycteris hirsuta. The sequence goes on along the minus strand of PVJI01012443.1, from coordinate 37,946 downwards.
AATGAATTGTCATATGACTTTTCTCATGCTACTATGACAAATTACCACAAACGTGATGACTCCAAACAACAGAAATTTGTTTTCTTGAAACTCTGAAAGCCAGAAGTCTGCCATCAAGGTGTCACAGGCCCTCACTCCCCTGAAGGCTCTAGGGGAGAACCCCTCTGTCTCCTCCAGCCTCGGGCAGCTTCAGGGGCTCCTTGGCCTGTGACGGCATCGTGCTGGTCTCTGCCTCTGTCTTCACCTGACCTTTCCAGGAGCACTTCTCTTCTGCCTGTCTTTTCCTCTTCTGATAAAGACACTCGTCATCCAATTTAGGGCCCACAGGGAGAATCCAGGATGATCTCGTCCTGAAATCCTTAGCTTAATGACATTTGCCAAGCCCTTTTTCCAAATAAGGTCACATTCACAAATTCTGGGAGACCCGGGAGGTTTTTGGGGGGTACTACCATTCAACCCACTACAGTTGTCTTAATAAACTCCTCCAAACAATGCCATTTCTCATCTACCATGTAAAAGGAACTCATAGTTTAAATAGTTGATTACATGGGACAGGGAGTTATTTGGGGAAGGTGAGGGAGAAGGGAACTAAAAACTGGAGCAAGGGCCACAGTGTGCCTGGGCCTCATTCAGTGTCTCCATAAAAACCCATCTCCGAGGTTCTAAGGAAAGCTGATGGAGATAGCACGTGTCGATGCATTTTGTCAATTACCCACATGTGATTGCTAATAAAATGGCTGACAAAGTACTTTCGCATATATAGCCAAGTTTCTTATACATTATCACGTTTATAATCTGAAAGCTTTGCACATAATAGGTACTCAAAAAAGTCCCTGGAGTTGGAGCAAGGAATGAATAAATGGATTAAATGTTTTCTGGAGATGCATTCTCTGTGGAAGTGCCAAGGTGCACACTCTGAGCTACGCGCACACTGCACAGGTATGGCTGGGATAGATGTGCACTTATCAGGACCTCTTTCCCACCGTCTCCCTAGCAGTCCTTGATTGGGTTGTAGTTTCTTCTTCAGTTGATAAAGAATCACAGCTGATGAAGACTGGAATAAATTCAGAAATTAGAGTCTCTTCGAGGCCATGGACTTAAGTTTAATGTTACCCATAAAAATTTTTTCCATAAAGAAGTGCAAAGTTCTGTTATTTTTCAAAATAAGCAACTCATTCCTTCCTGGTTACAAATCATAGCTAGATCAGAAAGAGTGGCCTTACTCCTCAGCAGCTACGTAATTTTCCTCACAAATTATGCTTTGTTATTCTTCTGAGTGGGTGTTTATACACGGCATCATTTGGGCCTAAATTCAATTTTTCTGATACACATATCTGTTTTCTTTATTAAGAGAAAAGAGACATTGCCCTTACATAACTTTAAGTCTAAAGAAAGCCAAAGCTTAACTTGAGGATACTGGAAATGCATATTTCCTGAAGAGAATTCTTTCTCCAGAATCAGAAGCTGTGAAAGTGACTCTGATGCACTTGAATGTTTGAGAATCTGCCCTGGATCCACCGGGAGAGGAGTTTAAATCACAGGTCACCAGACCTCACGTCCCATCCCAAGTTTCTAATTCTCTAGGTCTGGAGTGGTCTCAATAATTTGCATTTCTAAGAAGTTCCAAGTTGTGCTGATGTGCTGGTTCAAAGGCAAATCACTTGTCTAGAGACAGGGAAAGGAAAGAAGCTAGACTACACATTTTTTCCCTCCACATTTCTTCCCTGGTGGAGGAATAAATTGGAATGGAGGGAGAGGTGAGGGGAGGTGAGGAGAGGAGAGTGTGTTACATTAATGGATGTTCCTTTTCTTTAAAAAAACAAACCAACCAACCTGAGGTGTAAGAAATTAAGGTTCACTTTAATATTATGTCCTAACCTTTGCACCCAAGGTCCTGCAGATCTGGAACTACTAGGAGCTAGACTAGCAGGGAGCAAAGGCCACCAAAGTCATTGACAAGGATGAGGTATTAGAACTAAATCAACAAGGAAACCAGAACCAAGTACATAAGGAAACAGTTCTGAAACATATGAGGCCTGTCCAGAAAAAGTCCAGCCATGATTAATGTAACGGAAATAGTTTGTGTGACATCGATGTAACCTGGCAGCCAAGGAGAATGGACTGCGATGCACATGTGTGAACAATGATGACTTCACTGTACTACTCAGTGGGGTGGTAGATGCCATTAAGTGAGCATGTGTATTGCGTGGCTATCACACTCAAAATGACTATGAGTAGAGCAACAAATCTGCATCAGATTTTGCATTAAGCTTGAGCATTCCTCCGCAGAAACTATTCAGATGATTCAGGAGGCCACAGCTATGGGCAAATGGTGATTGTCAGCTTCATTAGACAACATGTCCACTCATACATTACTTCTCGTGCAGAGTTTTTTGACAAAATATTAATTTGCCCAGGTGACTCCAACCTCCCACAGCTCCAATTTGGTGCCATGTGACTTCTGGCTTTTCCCAAAACTAAAATCACTTTTTAAAGGGAAGAGATTTCAGACCATCAGTGAGGTTCAGGAAAATGCAAAGGGCAGCTGATGGCAATTGGGAGAACTGTGTGAGATCCTAAGGTGCCTACTTTGAAGGGGACCAAGGGGTCATATCCTTATGTACAATGTTTCCTGTATCTTGTATCTTTGTCAATAAGTGTTTCTACTTATCATGTTACATACCTGGATATCTTTTGGACAGAACTTGTATGTGATATATCAGACTCTCTTGAAAATAATGGGGGAGAGGCAACCTATACCATCCCAAAGATATGTAGGTAAGAACAACAGCCCATGAAATTTGAGCATGGAAATTTATCTGCCCTTATTTGAGCCTGTAGACTAGTAGTACATTTGGCTTACATATGGATGTTCAGTGTCTTTTATTACTTACAAAGTTGCAATATCTTTGTAGATCATAGAAGACATTTTAGAATTTTTTTAAATTTTCATCGTGTCAATCACCATGCTTTACTTGGTGCAGACTCATTTTTACTCATTTAATCTTCCCCAAACATTAAATTGTTCACACTATTTTTCAACATAAAACTTGTCTGTACTTTTTTATGCCACAGAAGAATTCCCAAGCCCTTTAATTTGGTACACAAGGCAGCATTCTATCTTAGATGCTAGACCTAGTCTTAGACAACTGTCTGGAAGTGAGAGCTTGTTAGAAATTCATAGAAATGCAAAATCTTGGGCCCAATCCCAGACTTACTATGTCAGAATCTGTGTTTTAACAAGATTCTCCAGCTGATTTCTCTGCACATTACAGTTTGACAAGCACTATTCTAGATTATTGACAATATTTCTTTCATCTTGGAAATCTTTTACCTGTAACTGGTTGGTACAGTCCTCTCTGGGTCATTAACAGACATGTCAGATAAGATACTGGATCTTGACTATTATACCATGTGCAAAACCTACTTCAGAACCACATGCAATTCTCAGAAATATTTGTACCTTTTCTAAATTAATTGTACCAACTGGCCCTTTACAGAAGGCTCAGAGAGAACCACTGTTGGAAGTTAGAATGAGAACATGACACTTGCTCAATAATATAACAGCAATAACCGGAGAAGCCATTCCCCAGCCCCTGATTTGTACACCTGTGTCTCAGGCCTTCCAGTGTTCCAAATAGCAATTCAGTAAATATTGATTACATCCAATTGCCAGTGGTGCTTCTTTGCCTTTACCTAGGACAGTTCTTATAAGAAAGAACAGCTGTAAACTTCACCATCTGCTACTGATTTTAGTGCTGATATTGAATACAGAATCAAGTCACTGTTAGAGCTACTGTTGAATTATTTATACTCTGCTGCACTTGTAAAAGAAAGATTCTTCTATGCTTACCCATGCAGCAGAGCTGTGAAAAAATCACAAAAGTGTGAAACATAATCTGAGGGGCGACTGGATATTTGTTATTTTTTCTTATTGTTGCTCTAGTGTGTTGGGTAGATTGTGTGAAACCTGAGTGTTCCTTTTTTTCTCCAGTCAATGGACACAAGTGGGGTTCCACAAACAGCAATGACCTAATTTCACTGGTTTTCACCCCATCTGCCAAAATGGCCTCAAATTGATGCAAAATGACCCTTGGTGTCTCTTGGAAGTCGCAGATATTTTGCATATATGTTTATTAAATGTGTGCTCCTTTGGTGCTGATGCTGCTTTTTGGGACCTCACAGCTCTTCTGTTGGGTTCCAGCTACTGCCAAGTGCAGGGCCTAAGATGCTTGGAAGCTCTCACGACACAGCGTCTTTGATGGAAAAGGTGCTGCTCTAGAGGTTTCACTGAAACTGTTCCTTGCATTTTCACTTGCTTGTTTTCCATCGGATCAAGTCTTTGAGCCCTACTTGTTCCTTCCCTTGAGTTTTCCTGTGGGATGCTTCTTGGTCACATGTGCAAATATAGATCTTTACAGCCCACATAGACACGCCCAGATGTGTCTTCAAACACACCTGACTTCATATTAAAATCCCAACTATAGAAGCATCACTCCCAGGTTTTCTACTGTCTTGAAAATAGTTTGTAGTGATTGGAACTAAGTTCACCCAACTATAAGGATGATTTTGAAAACAGGCAATGAATAAAAAGATGGCAATCTCCAGCAACTGATTGTTAGGGGAACTTAAATGTTGTATTGTTTAATATGAAATTTAATTTGTAAGCCAGAAATCGAAATTGATTTGAAAAATCTTTTTTTAGCTCAAATTGTTAAAAAAGTGGATACATACCTTCTCGTCACAGACATAGTCATCTTATTCATATGACAGTAAGTTAAAGATTGTAAGAAACAAAAGATGTAATGAAGTTCTAATAAAAACACACCGTCTTTAATATCAGCACAAAAATTTACTATGTGGCTCTTTTATTCATAAAATTGTATTCATTGTATAAAATTTACGGCTGGTGGGTCTACTAACAAATATATATGGAGAAGAAACATTAAGAACATCTAAATAATTGTCCTTAAAGAATCATATTTTTAATAGAGGGAGTTTTGATAAGATGGAGGAAAGCAAAATCTTCCAAAATAGAGTAAATTGAAAAATATTATTGGAAATATGCCAATTAAATACACCAACTGATGAAAAGAAAAGGGAACTAGAACAACATGATGATGGAAGGTTTTAGTAGATAGCGTTGTGCTGAGAGTGTGTGCTGAAAGCTAAAAAAATAAAATTTTCATTCAGTGAGCTATCAAGAAATTTGAAGAAAAAATGTACTTGTAGATTTAATATTCAGTTTGGGCTGTCTATGCCCAGCTTCCTGGGAACCGCAAATGAAATATAAAGATGAAAAAGGAAGAGACAAATCAAGGCATGATTTGATTTTGAGTAGTGGGCATACAATGCAAAATACAGGTCGTGTATCATACAAATGTACACTTGAAGCCTATATAATCATGTTAACCAAAGTCACCCCAGGAAATTTAATCAAAAAATAAATAATAAATATTTTTAAAACAAGAGATAAAAAGCAATCCACATGGTGGAACAGGTTTGGACAGCCCTGAAACTGGCTCAGGGCTGGTGCTGTCTTTCCTGGCTAGGACCCCTAGTGTTGACCCGGCACAAATGGCACAGCAGGTTAGATTGACCTTGGGACTGAGTGACATTTATTGTTATTATTGGGTATGGAAAAGCATTCATTCATTGAGTCAGTCATTTAACAGGCATTTCAAAGCACCTACTATACTCAGGTCCTATAGGGAACCATAGGAGATGGGCCTTGCTTATAGGAGTTCTGGGCATGAACTCCCATGGGTGAACTAGGACATGTGTTTCTATAGCTTGAGTGTAAAAAATTGAGTGATATTAAAAAGACGTGAAATGCTTTTGGAGTGAAAAATGGATGATTGTAATTAGAGGACCAGGAGAGGCCTTGTGGAGGTGCTAGCATTTGAGTTAGGACTCAAAGAGTGGTAGGAGTTAGACATTTGCAAATGGGAAGGACAGCTATGCCAATATGCAAAATCATCTAAAGCCGAGGCTTGAAATTTGGATAATACTGAGCAGCCTACTGGTACCTAAAGAGCCAAAAGTGGGTCTCTGTAGAAGAGAGCTGATGTCAAATCATGGACAACATTGAATTTGAACTTTGCTGGTAAGAGTTCAGAAGACATGAAGAGGTTCTGCATAGGAAAGTGACACCAGTAGAGTTAGTGAAAGGTTTCAAGAAAATTAATCTGCCACAATGTGGATGGTTAATTAGAATGGAGAGAGCCTGGAGGCTTGCTAGGAGCAAATCTCAGCCTCTTATTCTAAAGCTACTAGAACAATATTATATCTGTTGCTCCTTTCTCATTTTTATTTCTAAAACTAGATATTGCCTAAGTTTTTTTAAATAATTTTATTTATTTATTTATTTATTTTTAGAGAGAGGGGAAAGGAGGGAGACAGAGAGGGAGAGAAACAGCAATGTATGGTTGCTCCTCACATGGCCCTCACCGGGGACCTGGCCCGCAACCCAGGCATGTGCTCTGACTGGGAATCGAACCGGGACCCCCTGGTTCCCAGCCCGCGCTCAATCCACTGAGCCACACCAGCCAGGGCTAGATATTGCCTAAGTTTTAGAAATGTAGATTAAAGGTAATATGTTAATAAACTTTCAATTTTTTAATTTAACTTAAGTATATTTTATTGAGTATGCTATTACAGTTGTGTCATTTTCCCCCTTTGCCCCCTTCACCCAGTACCCCTTTCCCTCCAGCATTACCTCCCCTTAGTTCATGTCCATGGGTCCTGCGTGTAAGTTCTTTGGCTTCTCCATTTCCTGTACTGTTCTATTCCTGTCTATTTTGTACCTACCAATTATTCTTAATCCCTGTACCTTGTCCTCCATTCTCCCCCTTCCCCCTCACCACTGATAACCCTCCATGTGATCTCAGTATCTATGATTCTGTTCCTGTTATAGTTGTTTGCTTTGTTAGTTTTTGTTTTTAGATTTAGTTGTTGATAGTTATAAATTTTAATTTTCATAGTTTTGATCTTCTTAAATAAGATCCTTTATATTTCATATAATAAGAGTTTGGTGATGATGAACTCCTTTAGTTTTACCTTGTCTGGGAAGCACTTTATCATCCCTTCAATTCTAAATGATAGCTTTGCTGGATAGAGTAATCTTGGTCCTTCCTTTCATGATTTTGAATACTTCTTGCCAGTCCCTTCTTGCCTACAACGTTCCTTTTGAGAAATCAGCTCATAGTCTTATGGGAACTCCTCTGTAGGTTACTCTCTGCTTTTATTGTTTTTAAGATTCTCTGTTTATCTACAACATTTGGCAATTAAATTATGATGTATTTTGGTGTGGTCCTCTTTGGGTACAACTTGCTTGGGATTCTCTGTGCTTCCTGGACTTCTATGTCTATCTCCTTTGCCAAACTGAGGAAGTTTTCTTTCATTATTTTTTCAAATAAGCTTTCAATTTCTTGCTCTTTCTCTTCTGGTACCCCTATGATTCAGAAGTTGTTATGTTTGGAGATGTCTCAGAGTTTTCTTATTCTCGCTTTTTTTTTTTTTTTTAATTCTTGTTTCTTCATTCTGTTCTGGTTAACTGTTTATTTTTTCCTTATGTTCCAATTCATTTATTTGAACTCTGGGTTCCTTCCCTTCACTATTGGTTCCCCTGTGGATTTTTCTTTATTTCACTTAGTGTAGCCTTCATTTCTTCCCTTATGCTTTTTCAGAACTCAATGAGATTTCTAAGCATCCTTATCACCAGTGTTTTAAACTCTGCCTCTGATAGGTTTGCTATCTCCATTTCACTTAGTTATTTTATTGGGGTGTTGTTCTGTTCTTTCATTTGATTCATATTTCTCTGTCTCCTCATTTTGACAACCTCCTGGTGTTGGTTTCCGTGTATTAGATAGAGCTGCTTTGACTCCCTGTCTTGGCGCACCTGTTACATTGTATGGGGCAGAGCCTCAGGTAATCACCAGGTGGGGCAGCTGCTTCATTGCTTTGTGGCTCTGTATGTGGTGAGAGTCACACCTAAAGGGGGCAGTGCCACTGCCTGACTGCTGGAGGCTTGTTTGACACTCACCCGCTTCCAGTCATTTATTTGACTGACGCCCCTCTAGCTGTTGCCCTGGTGGTGATTCACAGAGTGGGTGGTTTTGCATATTTTCTACCCAGGGCCTACAGGGTCCTACCCAGAGATCCCTCTAAATGAACTCTCCTGAGAGATGGCATTTTTTCCCACTGCCCCAACTGCCATTGGTTTTTACAGCTAGGAGTTATGGGGTTTTATTTTCCTGACACTAGAACCCTGGGCTGTGTCGTCTGGCCTGGGGCTCACTCCCCAGGTATCCCTAATATGGGACTGCTTGTTCCAGCAGCCACCACGACCTAGTTGCTGCCACTACACCATATCCTCTCTGCCCTAGCTCCCCGTTGCTGCCCCTCCTACCCATCTGGATGAATACGTCTTCTTTAAATCTGTGGTTGTCAAACTTCCATACAGTTCGATTTTCTGGCAGTTCTTAGTGTTTTTTTGTTTTGAGGTTAGATGTAATCCTTCTTATGGCTGTGCAAGGAGGCAAAGCATGTCTGCCTATGTCTTCATCTTGACCGGAAGTCTCCAATTCTTTAATTTTAAATTACAGCTTCAACTTTACAGATGAGAGTCCTGTTCCTTTTAGTGTATTTTTATAAGCCTATTCTTGTCTTTGGTCATTCAAGTGGTTCTTCTCTGTGTTTTCTCTACAGCCACTAAGTCCTTTCTAAGGTGCACTGGACTGACATTAATGGCCTGTGTGTTTTAAATCCCATGGACTCCTTTTACCCAAACTCCTTTCAAGATTTAGAAAACTCTTTCTACAGAGTGCCTGAGATATGATCATGCCATTGATTTAAATATGGGAACACATTGCTGCACAAAGGATCTCCATTGTAATGTTATTTTAGTTCTTAAATAACTTTTTTTTAAATCTTGAGTTCAAATTTACCTCATAACTTTCCTCTCATTCCCATTTTTGACCTCTGGAGTTACCCACATTAGTTCTAATCTATGTTTTTATATAAATATACTCCACGTACTGCAACTATACTCACAGAGATACAGAAAAAACCCTACAAGACTTTAAATGTCTAAAGACAGTTTAATAGAGTCTAAAGACAGTTTACATGCACCCATTCTCTTTTAGGCTGAGCAACTGCAGTTCTTTCACCTGTTTTCCATATGATATAATATATAGACCCTTTGGAATGTCTTGTAAAGTATCTAGATATCCCTCAGTTTGTCTAGTTCCTTCTCAAAATATAGTATGCAGAATTGAACACAATGTTGTGATGTTTTGATGTTCGTAAGAAGAGCCCATAATGTAGACAAAATACACATTTAATTCAGATTTTTTTTTATCTCACAGTGCTAACTCACATTATGCAAGAAAAAAAAGCAAAGCATAAAGTAGGTTATGTATTTAAAAACAAACACCAGATAAATGCATAAAAATTTTTATGGCTTCATTCAAAGCATGCATTTCTGTTTTATGTTGACAAAAGATATCACATAGTGATCTCTTTGCCTTCATGAATTATTAGGAACTATTCTTAATGATCTAAATAGCTTCTGCTTTAAAAAGTTGAATTTAAAAAGCTCTAAACAAAGAAAAAATAATAATAGTTTCCATAGAGCTATAACATTTTCTCCTTAGCTAAAAATTTTGATTCTCTTTTTTGTTAGATTTTATGGGGCTAATTCTCCCTCCTTTCCTCTTACTTACTCCCATTTTCCCCTCCTATCTTCCTTTCATCTCTCCTTCCTTCTTTCCTTCCTCCCTTCCTTTCCTGGAATTATACATACTCTAAATTATTTTCTGTGCAATTTTGCAATTTCTTGCAGAGTAGATATTTTTCAGAGCCATAATAATAGTATTTTTTTCGAGTTCCTCAATTTGATGTGCCAGACACCATTACGGAAATTGTACAATTTCATGGATTTACAACCATACTTTTCCAGATCTAGTTCATTGTGTGACAAGAAATAGTGCATTTTTAATGAAAAATAAACAGTAAAAAGCTGGCATGAAGAACAGGGAATAGTGAAGAAATTTTCAGAGCAAAGTTCAGGGCAAAATGTTCTGTGGCACATTACTTTTCCACAAGTAAATTGCTGGTGAGAATTAACCTTTTTTTTTTTCTAACTGGACCAGTCAAAGTTTAAAGAAAAAGAGGAGGTAACACTTGCCTGTGTTCATGTACTGTCACATTCTTTAAATGAAAACTCACATTTCCACTTCTGAAATTAAAGATAAATCCAACTTGGATTTACTGGAGAATTACTTCTCAGGATTCTTCTAACTAATGATAAGAGTTAAGAAAACGATGAATTCCTAATAGTTCCTCACTGATAGTCTTGATTACCTAGAAAAGCTAAGTAGAAAGGGTGCAGCCCTTGAAGTCATCTTTACAAATTTAGGCAACTAGATGAATTATAAATTTCCAAGAATTCTGTGTAAAGTCTGATTGCAAGCTCTCACTATAGATTCAACTTCTGTTTTAGCTTGGATCTTAGAATTGACTATTTAAAACACGGTCTTCTAGTTTTAGCTATAGGCTGCATCCTTAATCATACCATTTGCTGTTGTAGTTTTCAAATATATGTAAATATATATTTCTCCTCTTTCTCTCATCCTGGATTCTATTCCTGATTCAAATGTCAGGCCCTGTCCATAGACATCACTAATTCATAATAAGTTTGAGGGTGGATTAGATTTTATTTATATTTACAAATTCTTTAGATTTTCATTTCTGGCAGGATAGTGGAAAAGATGCTCTGATGACTTCTCACTACAAAACTAATAACAGTGACTAAAATACATCACTGAACATAGAGGGAAAAAAAGAAAATCCTCACTATTTACCTCAATTATCTTTTCTTCCAGAGTAAAGTCTGTATCTTCACACTTGGTTTCATATTTCATAATAATGGTTTTCCATCATTTATTCTTTCTCATATTATTTGATTGTGTTTTCGTAGTACTGGAAGAAAAGAATGATTAGGCTAGGTAGTGGCCTATGTTCCTCTGGGTTGTTCAGATTCTTTGCTTCAAAAGGCCTCTCCCGAGGTCGAGCACACTAGCAATGGCTTGCTGTTGTATCTGCCCTATCTTTGGGGCCATGTTTTATTTACTTTTTTTAATGTCTGCATTTTACTCTCTGCATTTTAGCTTTCCAGTTTTACTCCTAGTTATTGGTTCACTTATGAGATCTCTTCTTCTTTTTTTAAAGCCAGATGAATGTGTTCTTTTTAAAATTTAGTATTTCTAATTTTAATAGATTTGGAGTAGGAGAAAAAGTAGAAGGCTGTACTCAATTTCCTTTATTTACTCTTCACTAGTGAATTTCAGGTTTTGCTTGAATAGCCTAGAAGATAGCAATTTCATTTAGAAAGCATAGCATAAGACTGATGTTTAATGAAAGTAAGAACTCCTGAACTGTGGTTGTTATATATCTCACACGGTTTCTTAGATCTATATATATCTTATTTATACATAAATAAATATATAGTTATATATACATATACATATGTGTATATATACATATATGTGTATATATATACATATAACTATATATATAGTTTTAATCCATTAAATTTGGGGGCAATTTGAAAGGCAGAAATAGTGACTAATATATAATATCAAAGAGAAGTAAAAAGATTGAATTGATATGGAAAGAATAATTAGCATCAAGTTACAAAATATTTTCAATCAAAGGATGAATGTAACAGCACTGAAAAGTAGCATATAGAAAACAGTTTATATTTGTTTTATTTATATACATTAAATGATGAATACAGACATATATACATTTTACCAATTCATAATTTATATCTATTTTGTAAAAGGATTCAAGTATTCCAGCAAAGAAAATAATTAGGCCCAAATGCCATATCATCTGTGTTGTCTACTAAAAAACATTACTTTATTTATCCATTTACTATTGAAGGTATTGGAGTGACATAGGTTAATAAAACCACACAGGTTTCAGGTGAGCACTTCTATAATACATCCCCTATAGTATGTGTTCACCACCCCAAGTCACGTCTCTTTCCATCACCCTTTATGCCTCCTGTACCCCCTTGTAAGTACCCCCATGCCCCTTTGTTCTTTGCTTAATCCTTTCCCCTTTTTCACCTCCTCCTCACTCACTCCCGCCTGACAGCTGTCAGTCTGTTCTCTGTATCTGTAAGTCTGTTTCTATTTTGTTTGTTTGTTTATTTTGTTCATTAGATTCCACATGTGAAATCACGTAGTATCTGTCCTCTGACTGGCTTATTTCACCAAGTACAATACTCTCCAGGTCCATTCATGCTGTCACAAAGGATACGATTTTCTTTTTTATTTACAGTCAAGTAGTACTTCATCATGTAGATATACCATTACTTTTTTATCCACTCATCGACTAATAGGCACTTGAGCTACTTACAAATCTTGGCTATGGTAACACTACAGTGAACATAGAAGTGCACATATTCATTCAAATTAGTGTTTTAGGTTTCTTTGGATAAATTCCCAGAAGTATAATCGCAAGGTCATAAGGCTGTTCTATTTTTCATTTTTTGAGGTAACTCCATACTGCTTTCCACAGTGGCTACACCAGTCTGAATTCCCACCAACAGTGCACTAGGGCTTCCTTTTCTCCAAATCCTCGTTAACACTTACTGATTTATCGATGGTATCCGTTCTGACAGGTGTGAGGTGATATTTCATTGTAGTTTTAATTTGCATTTCTCTGATGATTAATGATGTTGAGCATCTTTTCATGTCTGTTGGCCATCTGTGTGTCCCCTTTAGAGAAGTGTCTATTCAGGTTCTTTGTCCATTTTTTAATTGGATTGTTTGTTTTTTTGGTATTGAGTTATTAAGCTCTTCATAACTTTTGGATAGTAACTCCTTATTAGATGTATCATTGGTGAATATGCTTTCCATTCAGTGGGCTGTCTTTTCATTGTGTTGAAAACTAGTGTTTTAAAAAGACATTTGTGGAGTCAGGAAGTCATGTCTCCCACTGGGTTGTATCTAGAATATAACTAGTTTCTCTCATCATTAACTAAAATAATTATTGAGAATAAATACCTTTTTAAAAAGTTAAGTTGTTCAAAACATTGTTTTAAATGTATGTCTAACTAAAGCAGAAAAAAATAGCAAGAGTATCTCCTCACAAGATAACTTTTATTAATACTGCAGTAAAAAGCTTCTTACTAGTGGAGAGAGAAGAGATAAAATAAAACATTTTTAAAGAAATGTTCCACTAAACTAATTTTAATGGGTTTTTCTATTTCAAAAATAGTTTAATATATATAAAACATTAAAAACTGTCACTATAATTTCCTCTCATTTCAGTCAGAAAATGGATTTTTTATGAGTTTTATAAAAATTTATTATAAAGGTCACAAAAAAGCTTTCATTTTCAATATTTTTCAGGGTGATGAAAAGATCTACAGTAGCCCTTCCTTATCTGAGGGGAGGTTCATTCCAAAACCCTCAGTGGATGCCTAAAACTGAGGCTAGTACTGAACATTCTATATGTTATGTTTTACTTATACATACCTATGGTAAAGTTTAATTTATTAGTTAGGCACAGTAATACATTAATGATAATAACTAATATTAAAGTAGAAAAATTACAAAACTGTAATAAAAGTTATGTGAATGTGGCATTATCAAGCAAAATAAGGGTTCCTTGAACACAAGCACCCCAAGTCCTAGGCAATCTGATAACCCAGCCGACGGCTAAGGGACAAAGGAGCAGGGAGCACACACAGTGCAGAGATGCTGGACAAAGGGATGGCTTGTGTCCAGAGCAGAATGGAGTTAGTCAGCACGAGAGTTCATTGTGCTGCTCAGAAGGGCGTGTAATTTAAAACTTATGAATTTCTTATTTCTAAAATTTTCCATTTAATATTTTCTAATGCAGTTGGCTGCGGGTGACTGGAAGCACAGAAAGCAAAACTGTGGGTAAAGGGAACTACTGAAAAAGCACCAGTGGAGAAGAGTAAAAGAATGAACTCCTGAAGCCCTCACCCTTCACTTCAGGAACAATGCACTTTCATAATTTATAACAGCAGTCGGCTCTGAAATAAAGATAAATGTTCTACAGCTATTCATTTTCATTGCAACATTTATAATCATATTTTTCTTAAATATTTTTTTCAATTCTTTTGTGCACATTAACCAATTATAGAATATTTTACAGCTTTGAAGGGGGAAAGAACTAGTCAATATCTCCAGTTACCACCAAATTGTGTCTTTGGCATGATGGCTCAATTGTTCTCTTACCTCTGAGCACTGCTTAGCCCTAAGGTGCTTCAACTGATAACAAGGTCTGTTCAATTTGAATATCTTAGTTACTTCAACTTGAAAAACAATTGCCCATTTGCTTCGACCTGCTCAGGGAGGGAGTCCCTGGGGGCGGAGGCGGGGTGGGGGTGGGGTGCAATGGGAGATTAAGAAAGACACAGAGACAATTTAAGGAAAAGCAGGGACCAGGTGGGACATCATCCTCTGATGGAGAGACAATGACCCTGTACATGGTCTCCGTGTTTATTTTAAAAGGGGTAGTTGGATAAAGCTCAAAGACGTTTTGCAGACTCAGGGAAAAACTCCAGGCATAATTGCTCAGTTCCCAGGCTATCTAAATGATAAATATTTCTTCTGCAAAAGTTACAGCTGCATTCAGCTAAAGCTTGTGGTTAACTATTTAACTATCTCCTTCTTAACCCCTGTGGGTTCCGGCTGTATGTTGCCAGCCTTCACCGTCCTCCACACCCATTTACTTATTTCAAATATATTGTTCACTTTTTATTCTGAGTCAAATATTTAAATATTAAGCTTTTTTGGTTGTGAAAATCTTATAGTCTTAAATAGTAGTGTTGGATCTTATAAGTCATATATTTGTCGATGACTTTTTAGATAAGTGAAGTGAAGTAAATGTAAGCTAGATAAGTAGTCAGTTCAGATTTTATGAACGTTTTGCTTGTTTGATCACTGATTTATTTTCAGGGATGGTTAGGTAAGAAGATAGGGCTATAACTAGTTTTTTATGTCTCTTAGCCACTGAATTTTCGCTTTAATTTAGGATTCTATAAACCCGCTTTGACATCACTGAATCTGTGCATAGCAAAAGATTTTAATAAAGTCTGCACTTAGAGTATTAATAACCACATATCTATATCTGCCTGAGTCCACACGTATAGGAGTTAACATTTTATTCAATGACAGTTTCCATTCCACAGAATATTCTTTCTGAATACTTTTCGTTGTTTATTTAATCTGTCATTCTAAGAAATAAGTTTAATGGTATAAAGAAAGAAGCTCTAAACCAGGAATCTAAATATCTGGATGGGTAGAGATGAAAAATGCTGGTTAACTTGTCCTATCATTCATTCATTCATAAGATATCTATGAAAAATTTAATATATGCCAAGAGCTACTCTAGGTGTTAGGTATACAACATGAATAAAACAAGAAAAGTCTCCATTTTTAATTTAGGATAAATGTTTCTCGCTCCAACATTTTTAGTTCATTACAAATAACAGCAATCCTTACTTAGTAGGTGGGTAGATGAGTGAAAATGAAATGGTATACATGAAAATACTTTGGGAAGCATAAAGCCCTCTGCAAATGCAAGGCATGATCATGTGCCTGGAGATCAGTAGACTCTGCACAAGCTCTCTCTGCAATGCTTGAATAACTGATGGCAGCTCTCTCTCTCCTCCCGGACTTCCACAATTCTGAAATGCTAAATAAACAGCATAAACTTTTAATTCTAACAATTTTTTTCATCACCTAGACTGGTTATCATTAAATACTTAACACATTTTAGGATGGCTCCTTGGCTGTCGGTGTTACTCTATAGATTCTGTCACCTATGTCTCGCAAAATGGGGTTGGGGAGAAAAGGGAGAGCGATGTTCTGCATTGGGTCAGGCCTTTGTTGTGGATTATGAATCAAAACCACACAAAATAAGCTGACAGACGAAACAGAAACAGAAGCATGGATACATGGAACAGACTGACAGTTGTCAGAGAGGAGAGGTAAGGACTGGATGAAAGAAGGTGAAGGGGTTAGACAGAGAAGTACATGCATAACCCATGGACAAAGACAGCAGGGTGGTGATGGCCAAGAGAGAAAAGAGGTTGGGGCTGGGTGCAGATGGGTAAAGGGGGGGTGGGGGTGGGGACATCTGTAATAGTGTCAACAAAAAAAGTTA
The DNA here is from genome assembly GCA_004026765.1 of Micronycteris hirsuta. Taxonomy (NCBI): domain Eukaryota; kingdom Metazoa; phylum Chordata; class Mammalia; order Chiroptera; family Phyllostomidae; genus Micronycteris; species Micronycteris hirsuta. The sequence goes on along the minus strand of PVJI01012443.1, from coordinate 21,731 downwards.
AATTAAAAAAAGAAGACGCCACACTTTAGTCTCAGTCCACTGCAGGTCAGAAGGTTGATGAAATCAATACTCTGAAATATCCAGCCAGTCCAGACAAAAAGTGTTTAATATTTACAAAATAAAAGTCCTAAGATAAATACAACTCTAAGGAACTGGAAAAGACACAGCAATGGATGTCCACTCGCCCAACACTGTCTGGAGAGGTCAGTGGTCAGTGGAAATGCAAGGCACAAGGATACCAGAATGTAAGTGCCCCTTCAAGGGTGCAGGATGCTGTCAGCATCAGCAGCGTGTTCTGGAAAAGAGAGCGTATTGGCCAGCAGGGCATAGGAATCACTTATTAATTTGCATAAATGAATTATTTAAATTATTACATTAAATTACATAAACCTACTTATTGTATTAAAATCTTCTGGGGAATTTTATATTGCCTTTAAGAGGATTTAATATCAAAATTAATAAAATTAGAGGTAACGATGCAAGACACAATTTAATGTCTATGCAGAGTTTATGGGTTCTGTGTACTTGGGGCTATAATTTTAGCAGGATGATGAGGCCACAAATTCTTTTAAAGAGGGAAAGTGGATTAAAGAAACAGAATTCAGAGGGAAAAGATAGAAATTATACCCAGATTACTGCCTAGAAGTTACTGGAGAAATGGCAAAATTACAATAGAAAAAAAACCACAACAACTCTGTGTGTTAATAGTGATATACACACACAATTGATACAATAAACAATCCTGTACCTGAAGAGAAGTGTTAGTCCATTAGAATGAATATCTGAACACATTTCAAAGGACAGGTTAAAAAATACAAAAATCACCTTATGGAGAGTAGAAATTTTCTCTAACTTGAATAAAAAGTTTGAAGCAGGAGAGAAAAAATGTGGTACTCTTCTCTAAAACAAGTAAAACATACTTAGACAACTTGAGAAATATATAAAATGAAAGATAAAAGTCGCCCGTATGTCTAACAGCGGACGGAGACATGCTCTGTTGTGGTAGAGCTTTCAAACATATATTCAATTATCTATGCTATGTCTTTCATTTAATATTAAACAGAGAGCAAACATCTTTTCCAATTTCTACTAGTGTCATCCAGAGCTGTAAGAAAGAAAATTTGCTTTTTCTTTACATATGGGCTTTACTGAGTCCTTACTCATTCTCTGATGAGCAGAGCGCGTGGCTCTGAAGGCACATCACACCCTGGACACCTAGTGCTGAGCTGACGTCAAAGTAGTGCATGTCCTTCTGAGTTTATACCTAATAAAGCATCACAAGCTGAGGCATGCATAAGTGCCTAGTGTTTAATGTGAGCTAAAAGCCTTACTTCTTTAAACTTATTTACAAATGTTCTTGCTTGGTTAAATTGAGCTGTAAATTTTAGAAAATTATGATCTCATTCTCCTACATCATGTACTAACAATTCAAAAATTGCCATAAAATGCTACAAATCAAACAGATATTTTGAATTTCTGAACAATTTTATTTTTGTTATTTTTTTAAGAATTTATTTATTTATTTATTTTAGACAGAAGGGAAGGGAGGGAGAAAGAGAGGGAGAGAAACATCAATGTGTGGTTGTCTCTCATGTGGCCCCCACTGGGGACCTGGCCTGCAACCCAGGCATGTGCCCTGACTGGGAATCAAACCGGCGACCCTTTGATTCACAGCCTACACTCAATCCACTGAGCTATACCAACCAGGGCAGAAACAATTTTATTTTTCAAAAATCACCAAAATCCCAATGTGAAAAGTAATTGTTTGGGAAAAAAAACGAGATGCATTAATGTTTATTTGTTCCTGAATAGAGGATGAAACTGCATAATTTGTCTTTCCTCATTTTCAAATTTTGTATGTGGTTTACTTAATTAAAAGGTACTTTTATAGCTTTTTGCTTTGGAGATAGCAGTGGTTGAAAATCATCCATTTATTACAATTTAGAAATAATGACATTTGCTTTCAGTATAATAAAAGTACACTCTAGCAAAATATTATATTGGAAAATAAACATTTTTCTCACAAAACAAAGTTTTATTTGCATAAAATAGCCAGTGTTTCAAGAACAAGTTGAAAAAATATAACACTGCATCATTAGGTGGCACTGAAGTGAAATGTTTACTCAATCCTGACCTAGCACAGTGTTTGCAAAGATAATGTCATTACTCCAGACCCAGGGGAAAAAGAGAGGTGACTCAGATGTAATAATAATACACGAGTCTTTAAAAGATAATCTCTCATGAAAATTTTGCACATTTGTAGGAAACTCTTCCTGAAAAGACGTTAAACTTGTTACAGATGGGGAGAGAGAGACCCGAGTCAAGAGGCCTTCCTTCCTTGGCCTTCGTTCTTGCCACAAGAAACACCTAGAGTAGAAATGAGATAGCAAGTTTATTTACAAAACACACACTAGCGCAAAGCTGCAAGCGGGCACCAAGTTAGTCTGCATGCCCACATATAGAGAAAATGAAGTTAGTAAGTTTGTTAGTAAGTTTGTTCTATACACTTGAGCCAAGTCTACAAGTGGATACTCAGCTAGTCTAAGCATGCCAACTATTGGAATTCAGGGGTTATATACCTCAGCTGGTTTCCGGGTACCACTCCTTCTCCCCCTTGGGAATAATGTACAGCTACGAAGACTTTCTCAGTCACGGTTCTTTGTCCCAGGCGAATTGTTATGGAGGCCCCCTTCTTTCTCCTGTGCAATTTCTGCTTGTGATGTTCAGAACACTCATCAGTCTTAGAGAGACCGTTATGGAAGCCCCTTTTCTCAGCATGGTCTCAAGGATTCTCCCCCCCTCATGCGCTATTTTGCTTGTGGTGCTCAGGACTCCTGGCAATCTTGTCAAACCGAGCTCAGGAGTGCTGAGTCCATTGGTAAGACAAGTCTTCCTTTTGTTTCTAGCCTCCTGATGAAGTTCTTTGTTAGATTGTAATGGCAAGGGCCCTGGCTTTATTTCCCCTCTGACCACTCATTCTTAACTGCACCTCACAAACCTATTTTCAATTTTAAAAAGTAGAAAATGAACTAAGAAATAAAGTCTTTCACTCAATGTCTCCATACAGAGGTTTCCACCCTCTTGTCCCTGTGACCTCTGAGAAATGCTCAGAGAACCCTATAACTCCTAGTCAGTCACCTTGGCTTTCCTCGTTCACTTGGCATTTCTGTGAATGTGGCCTTTTTATGAGGTGATAATCATGGAGAAATATTTTCTTAATCCTCCCTGAAAATGGATCTAAAACCTAATTTTGTAAAAGTGTAGCTTGTTCTAAAATTAAGTGGGAAAAGGAATGAGAAGATGTGGGGAGGAGCCAGTGAGAGCAGAACAGCCAGAATAGGAAGAGGTTATTTTTAGTGTAGACGTTGTAGGAAGAAGAAAATACAATAATTTAATGGCAGTGAATTTACGTAATGGTATACTTTTTTACTTAACACCATTAAACCTATGTCAAGAATCAAGGACATGTAAGTGTGGTCTGGGGTGTTTTAAAACAGTGATAAGTATTCAACGTGGAGAATTTAGGAAGTACAAACACATATAAAAAAGAAAATCAAAACCATTCATAATCCCCTCCAAGCAGACATAAACACTGTGAACAGTTTGGTCTGTCTGAATGTGTGTATATTTACAGGGCACAGGCAGGGTTGTGTGTGGTAGAGTGTGTGTGTGAGAGAGAAACAGACAGACCGACAGTGAACTCTGTGTGTGCTTACCCATTTTTTTCTTTATGTGTGTGTAAATGTTTTTTAATGGTCATAATTGGGATCTTACTATATTGCACTTACTCTATGAACTGTTAGTATTATCTTACATTAATAAGAATAATAATGCCATTGCATGGAGCTACCGCGATCTAGTGAGCATTCCTGGTTAGACATTTAAGTTCCCTACATTTTCTCTATTTTAAATAACAGTGTGATTTTGCTTGGGGCGATGGGAACATGATGCAGTATACACGTGATGTTTTATTGAGTTGTACACTTGAAACCTGTATGATTTTGCAAGCTGATGTCACTCCAATGTTTTCAATAAAGAATAAATAAAAATAAAAATGAGCACACCAAAGAGTAAATAAATAAATAACATTGTGATGGACACCACTGCATAAAATGTTTTCCATATATCTATTATTTTCTTATTGGAAGTGGAATTACTATGATAAGTGGTAAGATCTCTAAACTTATTTTTAATCTTGAAGAGTATTTTATTATGTTTATTTTATTTTCTCTTCTTCAAAAACAGTATAAATTTATTGTGAAAAACTTTAAATAATGTAGATACACAAAAATTTAAATAATCAAAATTTTTAAAATCTAATAAGTAGTCACATCACTTTAACTTAATCTTTCAGTATTTTTTCTCCTAAACTGCAGGATATATGTCTATTTTTCCTTTCTTCTTTATTTTATAAATACCCTGTCACACTCTGTATTATGATCTATAAATTTTTAAACCTTGATAATGCACATAATTTACTATATTAAATATATTTGCCTAGATGACCACAAGAAATATTGTACCAATTTCAAATTCCATCAAGAGTTTGTTTTACCACATAATAGCATTCTTTCTAAAATCTGTCATTCTAGTAGGTGAAAGATGTTTTCTCTGACACTTGAATTTGCAATTCTTTGGTTGCCAAAAGTTGAATATTTTTAATATATTTATGGACTACTTCTTCATCTTATATTTTTAAATTACTTTTCAAATGTGCTTTACTTTTTTTCTATGGGATTTTATGTAAAGATAGTATAAATCTTTATAAACCAAAGATAGATAATAGTATATGTATATGTACATATACAATTCTATCCTTGTACATATCAAAGTCAGCTTAACCCTACAAGATTTATTTAAGTTTTCTGAGTGGTAGAAACATCAGAAAAAAGTATTTCATTTTTATTCTCCATGACTAATTTTACATCTGGCAATCTGTACTCCTTGAGTTTTTGAGTTAATTATTAATATGGATGGAAAGCCTCCATTTTTTTATCTGTAGAAAAATGCATTTTCCACACTGACTTTCATTAAATCTCCAGCCCATGATTAGTTCAGTTCCCTTTCTCCTACACTACTGCACATGTCAAATCTGACCCTATTTTTACCAGTGTTTCCTGACTCTGGATTAAAAGAAGAGGAGTTTGGGACTTTTCCATTAAAAATGCCCTTTTCTTTTTTATGTTTTCCAGAAATAAAAATCTCTTTCAAAGTAGTCATTTTTTTTCCTAAATGAAGGAAATAGGAGTCCCAATGTATTACCTTCTTCACATTCCTAACCCCAAACAAGCAACAAAAACAATAAACAAATTTTAAAAAATAACTTTGAAAAACCAAAAATAGCCAAGTATTTTTATATTAATGATAAAATGTGTATCAGCTCAGGCCTACAAATTACCACATCCAAAGTTCAGAATGAATTACTGGATACATAGAAATGAAATCAACTCCCAATCCAGCAACTCAGATTTTAGAATTCTCTTCCTTTGAACTGGCATTCACACAGCCTATACTTGGATAATGAAGAAAGTGCATCATTTAGCCAAAGTATATGTAAAAGTTGAAAGAGAGTATTTACATTTTCTTTAAGAAGTTTCTAATCATGCAAAATTAATTTTAAAAATTAAGCATTTATCTGGATTAGTAAAATTAAAGGTAAATATTTGGCTCTGGCTGGTGTGACTCAGTGATTTGAGTGCTGGCCTGAGAACCAAGGGGTGGCCTCTTTGATTTCCAGTCAGGATACATGCCTGGGTTGCAGGCCAGGTCCTCAGTGAGGGGTGCATAAGAGGCAATCACACATCAATGTTTCTCCCCTTCTGTCTCCCCTTCCCTATCCCTCCCTCTAAAAATAAATAAATAAAATCTTTAAAAAAAGTAAAAGTAAATATTTGATTCAATTACCTACTTATATCCATGGAAGCAGTTGAATGATTTGCATACTAATACTAGTTCACCACCTTTTTAGGATAGGTTGATATCAAAAGTCAGCCAGAACTAGAAAGTGACAACTGTGGTTTTTTGTTATTTTCCACAGATACATCATTGGAAAATAAAGTGAGATCCTGTGGGGATCAAATGCTGAGAAAGAGAAAGAGGAGCTCCTCCTGATTGGATTATAATACTAGATATGAAGTAAGAGACAAAAGGTACAGGTATTCCAGTTATGAAATAAATAAGTCCTGGGGATTTAATGTACAGCATGGTGACTAGGGTTAATAATAATGTGTTATATATTTGAAACTTGTTGCAAGAGTAGGTCTTAAAAATTCTTATCACAGGAAAAAAAATTTGTGATTATATCTGGTGACAAATGTTAACTAACTTATTGTGATGATCATTTTGCAATATATGTAAATATCAAATAATTAAGTTGTACACCTGCAACTAATAATGTTATATGTCGGTTATATCTCAATTTTTAAAAATAAAAAAATAATCATAATAAAAATAAATAAATAAATAAATATTTTTGTATTTTAAAAAAGGATGCAGACAGACCTCATGACCCATGGACATGAAAAGCAAATATATCCTAGAAAGATTTCAACAAAAATTTAGAAGACTCCAGGTATAGGACAATTTTTCTGTAATAGAGAGGTTAATAATTGAGCTTTGTTTTGGGGTGTTTTTTTTGGAGCAGACTTTACATTTATTTTTAGGCTTCTGTGGTTTGCATTATAACTCTTCGCTACATAAATCCAAACTGCAACTTAAATCAAACCAGGAAGTTAAATATGATCAAGTTTTAGGATTAAAGCTCATCTTTGTTTGGAAATTTGTCGACAGTGACCATTTATTTTCAAAGGTTTCTAAAGCTACCTTTAAAATAGCATTTTAAAAATGTAAGGGATTTATTAAGCTTTACACTCATTTAAAGCTAGGGATAAATTATAGCATTAAATATGCACTAACATGTACAGAATGCAAGCAATTAGCACATCCAGCTGCACGCTGGATTTTTATCTCCTAATTGCTTAGGGAAAGTATTGTGAATTTTCATTGTAGTGTTAATTCAAGGCTTCAGCAGTAAGAATTGCAGACCTGATGAATGTCTTTTCAGTAAGATAAGTGCTACCCTTTATTCAAAGATAAAGTGTTTATCTTGAAGGAATTTTTCTTTAATATCCTGCATAGTGGGTCGGGAAGTCTTATGAGAACACGCTTTCTTGTGAAATGACAGTCTTCATAGGCACTCTGAAATGAATCACCAAAGAATTGTTTTCTTGCTAAACATAATTCATTTTTTTTCACTGCCACTCCCACCCTGTCCACCCCCATCCCATCTCTCCTACAGGGTTGCTTTGGGAACAAGAGAGAATAGAGTCAGCACATAACTACATAACCAAGTTTCTCAATTAGTGAGCTATTTCCAGGGATTAGACCAGTCACCTTTGGGTTATATCACTCATTGGATGTATCAGGCATGCCCATAACTGTTAATTTAGAAAATTAAATGTCACAGTTATATTCTCCACTGAGAAAAGGAGGAAGCAAATGTACTACTATTTTGGAGCAATAAAATACAATGTAATGACAGTAGGCACAATTAAAGTTAGTAAAATTCTATTTCCATAAATTTGACAATAAAAGACAAATCACCTAAATATAGAATAGCATTTCACACATACATAGCAAAAAGAAACTTGGTTTTTCTTTCCAGATCTTCTCTGTGACTTTAAGGAAGTCATTTATCCTCTCTAGACCTGTAAAATGTGAGATGGAAATAATCATAATATGTACTGCTGACCTCAAATAACCAAATTAAATATGTCTGGACCCTTGTAGGTAACTACAAAGCACTATCCACATGTGACACACTATTAGGAAACCCCATTAAAATATATGTATCAGTACAATGTGAATTTTTTCATAATGAATGTTTCCAAGCCTTTTCATCTTCATTGATAACTGGTAGAGTGACCATCTCAACATGGGTTTCCCCTAGATCAGACCCTTCTCAAAAGACTTGAGGACAGTTAGTTAGTAGGTGACCTCAAGAAGCACATGAAGAAAGTGGATAAAGTGTAAAAGAAAGAGAAATTTTAATAAAATGTACATGAACAAGCTGTACATGAACTGTGGGCAACTGGAACTCAGTCTACTGGAAACCAAATAGAAACCTTATGGAACATCCCTTAGAACTAAACCCTGGAGGATGAGGAGGGCTCCCAAAAGGTGTTACTCTCTCCCTTGCTCACTATCACCACCATCCAGGTTGGTGGCTTGAGGTGGTGTGGGAGGAAGCACTTGATCAGAGAAAACACTCTCTAAATTTGAAGTGGAAATCCATCAACCTGCCAGAACCATTCACTGCGGCTTCGGGAAGACTCAGGGTGGCCAAGTGTGTGGGCAGAGAGTCAACAGTTGCACTGACGGTCAGCACAGTGAAACAGGGCCATCTAAGAGGGTGCTCTCTGAGAAAATAATACCCGAAGTTTCTGCCTTGTGCACCCTTTCCCCTCTCTGCTTTCATCTCCACATCACTGTAGATCCAAGAGAGAGAATAAGAGGGCCAACAAGGGAAGTGAAGAAAAAAGAGTAAGTTAAAAAAAGATCATTTCTCCCCACTTTCCTCCTCTTGTTTCAGAAGGAAGTAGAGTACATTTCTATTCAATAAAGTAGTTTTAAAGTAAAAAGAAAATTAGGATTAAGAAAGCAGAAACACATACATAAGACTAGGGTACATACAAAAGAAGGAAGAGGAGGATTGGGGGTGGGAAGGAAAGGGAGAAAAGCCCTCATGTATGGTTTTTGTTGGGTGACTAAAAATCAGGGTTTCCCAACTTCTAGGGGCTCTTATGCGTGTTTGTTGGATATGATTCTGTTATGTGTCAACTCATGTCAGTTCTCAGGCAAAACCTGAAAGCCCTTTTGTCATTAGATAGATGTAATTGTATGAAAGTATACCACACTTTTCAGTTTACTGTCCAATGTGTTTTAACTTTGGGCAAACACTCAGGTCATAAGCGATTGATTCATCAGATAGATGATGGAATTTAGGATGTCACTTTATCCAAATGGAAGCTGTAGCATACTGCTACCAATAGAGAACTATTCTCATACTCAGTAGCCCTGGGTCTTTTAGAACATTTGCTAAGAATATTGAGATCAAAAACTTAAGATTCCATTTGCTTCCAGAAAGAAATATTTACTTGTGGAACTTTATTTTTTTCTTTTCAGCTTCCCTCCTTGCCACCTAGAATCCAAGTGAAATTTCTACATAATGTTTGTTTCAAAACCATCAAAATTAACTAATGAATTTAATAAATGTATTTTTCCCCCTAAGTGCTAAGACCTTTATCGTTTCTTGGGGTTTGTGCTGTTATTTGTTGTAGTTTGGTTTTGTTTTCATCGGTTTGTATGTGTTCATGTTCCTTGAAGCAAGTATAAATTGTATTGGTCTATGTAATTTTGTTCTGGGGAATTTAAAGCCAACACAAGAGACAGGGCTAGGTTTCCAGAACAAAGTTCCTATTTTCCTCTAGGTTTCCTTCCTAATTGACTAAAATACAGATTAACACTACCAGAAAGTATATGAGTCATCTCGATTTTAAAAATCTTAATAACTGAATAAAGAAAAATTAACATTTTGTCTATTTTCTTAGGTGTTAAGGTTTAGAAACCAGACATTTTGATGAATAATTTAAACCTATTTTCTACAAATTCAAAATGAAAATTGAGAGTGTATGTATGTAAATACGCTTAAAATAAACTGTAAACCACCACGACAATGGCAGTCATTATCACCTGTCCTATCCATCTGTATCTTCTGCACACCCTTTCGTACCCCACCTAAAGAAGAAATTTTCTGTTTCAATAAAAATATTTAAAAATATCAAAATACTTGTGCTGTTCAACAACAACAGTGACATCCAGCTACTTCCACAGTCAGCTTGGAGAGCAGATAATGTGGTAGACTGTGCTGTTTCAGTAGGCTCGAGAACTGCCCATTGGGAAAACAGTAACTCCAATGTCAAGTGTGAAACACAATGAAATCATTGTACCTGCTACCTCTACTCAGCGTTTCTGGTCGCTCCATCAAAAGCAGTTGTTTTATGTTCAAATTAATTTTTTCAGTTCTAAAAGAGTTCTACTGAAGGCTAAATCATGATTTTTCTGCAGATATTACTAATAGCCAGTTGTCATGGGTACATCAGAAGAATAAAAATGTAATGCTCTTTTAAGTGAATATGGGAAGGAATTGGTGGCTATGCAATCTTCGGTTGTTTTGAAAATAATCATTTTGGACTCTAGTACTGAATACCATAATTAGTCCATTTGAGGTGTGAAGGTGTGCATGTGTGTGTGCAAGTGTTATGGGGAGAGGTTGCTTTGGATATTTAAGCTAAAAGTAAATGTACAAAATTAAGTTAGTGTAAAAATAAACAAAGTCCTTCTTCTATTGTGACATAATGGATCCATAGATTTACATTTCTAATTCCAGGATGTAAAAAGAAAACAAATAAATAAAATAAAAAGACAAAAACACCTATTTTACTATAATAATACTTTACATTTGTCTAGTGCTTTATACTTTACAAAATGCTTTGAACATTTTTCAATTGCTCATTACAGAAACTCATGTTTTTCAAAAGGAGATGAGGGGTTTTATTACAGTAGAGATGCACCATATTAACATTTGATTTATTAAGTGTCTTTTAGGTGCAACTCTACCATCTTTTTATTCTTCTGAATAAGCCCATTGACTAATACAGACTAAGATTGTACATATCAAATATTACAAGAGAATGGAAAATAGACTCCTAGCCATAGGGCATTTTAGAATTCTCCACTCATCTATTTACTGCTAATGAGTTAATAGTTATTTCAAGGGGATGATGGCTTGAATACCCAGGTACTGTGTAACAAAGTTTATTCTAATTCATTTTTATTTATGTTTAAACTTGATGGTTTATATAAACATCTGCACTATTTTCACTGCACTCACTTCAAACTCTGATTCTCAAGTAATATATAACACCCTGTCTTGGTGACAATTATCACTGTCTAGGTGTGGCTCTCAACCTACAAACTCAGAAATCTGATGTTTTAACACATTGAGAAAAATGTTAATGTATCAGTAGTTGAATCACAGTACCCAAGTTCCTAAAACTAATGTAACAACACTATAATGTCAATTTAGTTGTTTACAAACAAACTTATTAGATTCAGTAGTCCACCCTTAGTCCAGCGGCCTGCCTCCTCCCAACCCCACCTCCACCATTTGACCCACAGCAGCTGCCAAATCTGTTTCCCTGGAACCAGACTCTACTCCCCACCACTGGTCCCCCACAAGATGTTGTGCTTCCCCTCAGACAGCAGTAGAGGTGAGAGTGGACACTGAAATTACAGAGTTTGCTAATTAGTCCCAGTGAGTTGTGAGAGAGAACCAATTGATTTGGGGGTATAAAGGAAGTTCTGCCATCTCCAAGACATGGTTTCCAAAGTCATCCTGAACATCAGCATCTGTCAGATTAGAGAAGAAAGAAAGTACAGAGTGGGCACCCCAACTTTCCACAGCCTCAGCTTGAAGTTGCAGAGAGTTTTCTGCTCCAACATCATCAGTGAAAATAAATGACCTAGCCCTCCTAGATGCAAGGAAATCTGGGAATTATAGACCCTGACAAGGGAGTCACATCCAATCTCAGGTCTGTGCTTTGGAAGAAAAGCATGGACCTTTGTTTGAGAGGAGTTACCTCTGCCACAAGTTCTTCACTGCATTTCAAAATACCACAGGCACCACAGTTTCCAGAATATAAATATAGAAAAACTCTTCACATATTGACAAATGGCTCATTCTGTAAGTGACCTGATGTTAAAGTTTTAATTCTGGGAACAGAGTTCAAAATTTATAATACTGCAAAGGATAGGATTAGTGTTGCTTACTAACTCTAGAGCATTCAGTCTTGATTTCAGGAAAAGCAATTTAACTCAATAAAAACCTAAACTATTTCTTTTAAAATACAGAATATATATTATTTTTAAATAAATTAAGCAACTCAAAGGAAGGAAAGTGGAAAGAAATAATTGACATTTATTGAGCATATATATGTACCAGGAATTGAGTTAGGGAGTCTCTGCACCTTATTTCATTTAGCCTTTACCAGATTTCTGGAAAGTGAATAAGAAATTTGGGCACACAGTTCTTTTCAAATTGTTCCAAAAATTGAGGAGAAGGAAACACTTCCAAACTCATTACCCTGATATCAAAGCCAAAGGCACCAACAAGAAACGAAAGCTATACACCAATATTCCTGATGAACATCAATGCAAATATCCTCAACAAAATACTGGCAAGCTCAATTCAACAGTACACTAAAAGGATCATAAACAATGACAAAGTTTTATCTATTTCTGGGATGCAAAAATGGTTCAACATACAAAAATCAGTTAATGTGATATACCACAATAATAGAATACAAAATCACATCATCTCAATAGATATAGAAAAAGCATTTGATAAAATTAATAAAATTTGATACCCTTTCATGATTTATAAAACTCTCAAAAAACTAGAAATAGAAGGAAATTATCTCAACACAATAAAGACTATATATAATAAGCCCACAGCAATCATGCTCAGCAGTGAAAAACTGAAAGCTGTTTCACTAAGGTCAAGAACAAAGGAAGGGTGCCCATTCTTGTCACTTATATTCAGCATAGTACTAATAAGTGTTAGCCAGAGCAATTAGACAAGAAAGAGCAAGTAAAAGACATTCAAATCAGAAAGGAAGAAGTAAAATTGTGCCTGTTTGCAGATGATATTATCTTATACAAGAAAAACTCTCAAGTCTTAACAAAAACTACTAGAACTAATAAATGAATGCAGTAAAGTTTTAGGATACAAAATCAACATACAAAAATCAGTTGCATTTCTATACACTAATAACAAATTATCTTTAAAAATTAAGAAATGTATCCCATTTAGAAGAGCATCAAAAAGAATAAAATAATTAGGCATAAATGTAACTAAGGAAATGAAAGTCTTGTATAGTGAAAACCATAATACATAATAAAATAAATTAAAGAAGACACACATAAATGAAAAGACATCTCATGTTCATGGATTGGAGAACTTAACATTATTAAGATGTCCATACTGCTCAAAGTTACCTACAGATGCAAAGCAATCCCTAAAAAACTCCACATGGCTTTTTTTTTTTTTTACCAAAATAGAAAAAACAATTTTAAAATTTGTAGGAAACCAAAAAGACCACAAATAGCCAAACAGTCTTGAAAGAGAAGTACAAAGCAGGATGTACTACACTTTCTGATTTCAAAATATATTTAAAAGCTACAGTAATTTTAAAAGTATGATTCTGGTATAAAGACAGATATATAAACCATGGAGGTTAATACAGAACCCAGAAATCAATTCACATATACGTGGTCTTTAATGAGAGTGCCAAGAATACACAACAGGGAAAGGATAATATCTTTGACAAATGATATTGGGAAAACTAAATATTAATATTTAAAAGAGTGAAATAAGACCTGTATGTTATACCATACACAAAAATCAACTCAATAATGATGAAAGGCTTAACTGAAACACCTGAAACTATAAAACTCCTAAAGGAAAACACAGAAGAAAAATTTCATGACATTGAAGACCAATGTCATGAATTTTGCCAATAATTTTATAAATATGACACCAAAGTCATAGACAACAAAAACAAAATAAACAAGTGAGACTACATCAAACTAAAAAGCTTCTGTACAGCAATCGACAGAGTAAAAATCTACCCTACAAAATAGAAAATATTTGTAAAAATGTCTGATAATTGGTTCGTTTCCAAAATATGTAAGAAACTCTTCAACTCAATAGTAAAAAAAAATTAAACACCAGGTTTAAGAATAGACAAAATAATTGAATAGACTTTTCTCCAAAGAAGACATACAAATATCCAACACTTATATGAAAATTTGCATATCACTAATCATCAGAGATATATAAACTGAAAACTGCAATCACAATAAGATATCACCTCACACATGTTTTAAGATGGCTATTATCAAAGACACCAATTTTTGCTGAGAATGGTAAGAAATTAAAACTCTTGTACACTGTTGGTAGAAATGCAAGATGATGTGGCAGTTATGAAAAACAGTATGGAAGTTCCTAAAAAAAATAGGACTATCATATGTACAGTGACTCTACTTCTGGGTATGTATCCAAAAGAATTGAAATTGGAATCTTAAAGAGATCTTAGCATCCTCATGTTCATTGCAGCTCTTTCCACAATAATCAAGATGTGAAAACAACCTAAATGTCCATTGATGAATAAATAAAGAAAATGTATATAAATACAGTGGAATATTAGTTGGCCTTAAAAAAGGAAATTGTGTAATATGAGACAACACAGATGACCTTGATGACATTATGGAAAGTGAAATAAGGCAGCCACTTAACCAATACTGCATGATTTCACTTATATGGGATATCTAAAATAGTCATGCTCATAAAAGCAAAGTAGAATTGTGGTTGCCAGCAGCTGAGGAGAGGGAGAAACAGGGAATTGTTGACTAACTTAAATAAAATTTTGGTTGTGCAAGATGAATAAATTCTAGAGATCTACATTGCAATGATGTGTCTATAGATTACAATAAAAGTATTGTACACTTAAAATCATGTTAAGTGTTTTTACCTCAATACAAATAAACAAAGAACAATTGAGGCATGCAGAAATTAGGAAACTTATGGAAGGTCATACAGCTAGCTACTACATGGTGAGCAGGAATTTGAATTAAGAATTCTGCAGTTCTAAGGTCCGGGCACATCCCACTGCAGCATATGCTATAGACTGAATGAACCTCCCAAATTCATGTTATAATCAAATCCCTAATATGATGGTATTTGGAGGTGGAAACTTTGAGAAGCGATTAAGTCATAAGGGTGGACCTCATGAATGGGATCAGTGCCCTCATAAAGGAGACCCCAGAGCTCCCCCTTCCCTTTCGCCATGTGGGGATCCTGCAAGAAGACTGCCATCTATGAACCAGGAAACAGGTCCTCACTAGATACCAAATCTGCCTTTGCCTTGACCTTGGACTCCTCAGTCCTCCTTTGGCCTCCAGAACTGTTTCTGTTTATAAACCACCCAGTCTATGGTATTCTGTTATAGCAGCTCAAACTGAACAAGATTCCATATGTCCACAATAATGCTTAAAACAGCTCGCTAGTGGACTGTTTTAGACTAGAGTAAGGCGGAGTGAAATTTGCATACCAATTATGTGTGTATGGGTGGCCACTTCTGAGATACAGTATAAAAGAACCTGTCCTCTTGGACATTTAAACAGTATATTCTCTACTTATTTATATGATTAATTTATACTTTTTCTGAGGAAACACTCCAGCTTAGTCTCCATCAAACTGTCGCTACTTCAGTATCTATGGACTCTGAATCAGGACAAGTGGCCACAGGGCTCTTCCCATCCAGTACTGAGATCTTACTCCTGAAAGCGACTGCTCAGAAAGAAGAGGGGAAAAAGTCATACAAGGGCTTAATTAGCAGTCATCAGAAGCATTCTCTTCTTTTTACAAGGGACCTCAAAAACAGCCCCACTTTTATATTTAACTTTGTTAGAAAAATAGTAAGTTCCATATATAATTGTATATATTCTCAAGTCAGAGTAATCTGATAATTATTGACTAGAAGATATGTGTCAGGATTCACTGAGAGGCAGGAGACAGCATAGGAAGAACTCTGAGACTGCAATACCGTTACTGGCCAGCATCTAGCACCAATTGCCAGGAAATGCCTTTTCACCAATTAGGTAGAGTAAGTAATAAACTGAGGCAGGGAGGAGGAAGGAGACAGGTCTCACATGCTAACTCAGCAGTCCTGAGCCTGGTTTGATAATATTGCCAATTGTTCCAACATTACAAGAAACGCTATGTTAGCAAGAAAGGAGGGAAATCCTTAAAATCCTATGTAGCATTTACACTATCTGGGAAAAAGCCTTGAAACTGTGCTTTCATCCCAAGGCCTGGAATGCCGGAGAGGGCCCACGGTGCCCAAGGAAGAAGCCCATAAAACAACTCTGGCTAATTGCTTAATTGCCTACCTCTGGTCACTATCTGTTTCATGAGGGAGTCCTGGAGACTCACAGATGAGTCCATAAATAACTCTGGGAAGCGCCCCAATTTCAATGAATTGTCCCCTGTCATGTATTTACAACAAGATGAACAAGTGGAGTCTGGAGTAAAATAAGGATTGGGGCTAACAGACCCCTACACATGACACATGTACCCGTTAATCACTATGTAACTTTGTCTCTTATCCGACCAACTATGTAAGTCCTGAGAACAAAGGACTCGCGCTCTTGCTCTGGGGGCGGAGGGCACTTTTGGCACTCTTGGCTCTGGGGCCACTGGGCCTTTGGCCACCAGCCTCAGGTGCCCAGGGGCTCGCCACCCTGGTCTTCGGCTCCTCGCTCTTTTGCTGCCCTGCTTTGCCCTGTAACTTTGCCTTTCACCTCTCCCTCTCTACCCAGTCCCATTCTCTTCCATGGGAACGGATCGCTAATAAACTGATTCAACATTAATAGATTTGCTGATCTGTAATTCTTTACATGTGTCAGCAAGAAGAACCAGATCTCTCCCATCAACAACTGGGCCCGTCATCTCAGAGAGTGGTTCACCACCAATGGGGCTTCGGGATAGGGGAGAGCACAGGGCACACGGGGCAGGTAGCTGGTGGAGGTGAGAGAAGCTGAGGGGTTTTACCAGTTACTTCATGAACAAAGGCAGGAGAACACTCTCACTTGGCCGTTGATTCAACAAGAAGGCAGACAATAAAAATAAAATATTAGGACTAGTAACGGGAATATATTTTTGAAGCACATTCTAAATTATTTTTCCTGCCTTGGTAATCTTTTTTCTTTCCTGATTCCCTTCTGCTTTTAAGACCCTAAACTTGGAGGGACAACAAAGGTGGAAGGGAAATGGGACAGCCTGGCAGCTCCAGCCCAAAGAGAAACAGGAGAGAGAGGGCAGCCCTGGAGCCAGTCCCAATTGTCCACTCAGGATGGAAAGTTGTATGAGGATGTAAAAAACAAACCCCAATAGAGTATCAGGACTCTGAGAACAAGACAGCTCAACCCCTGCTTCCCCACCGTTGCCTAAGGAGGTCAACGGTTTCTTGGAGAAGTCTCTCACTCGGTGTGCAGTGAGCAGAGCATCATTGGCGTGTTTGGGTGGGGAGCTAAATAACCCCAGGAGGCCAGGCCCACATGTTTCCTGTTGGGGTCACAGAAGCTTCCACATACCCCATGGAGGGATTAGAGGAGCTGAAGGAACCAGTAGCTACAGGAGGGGTGGGCTCAGAACAGCAAGAGTGTGGGAACCCAAGGACCACTGGGCAGCAGCCCCAAACTCCCACAGTGGTGATGAGCACGATGCCCCCAAACTTCAGGCAATGCCAGCATGCCTCAGCAGACCCCAGTGCAGGGCACCCAGTGACCTGGTGAGGGTCTGTTGAAGACAGGAAATTTCCAGGGACAGTATTGCGTCCATAGGTCCTTCTCCCACAGCCACAGGAAATGCAAGTTCCCTGTTACCCAGGTTGGTTCCTGGGAAGGAGGGGGCGGGTAAATGATCCTGACTGGGAGTTTAATTTTGAATTGAAGAGATTGCTTTCAACTGCAAAAGAAAAACTGGCTTACCTTTAATTGGCAAGCTTAAGTCCCCACCCACCCATGTTCCACCCTCATAGTAGAAATGGAGGCCTTGGGAGCAAGAAGAGACCAGTTGCAGGAAAAAAGAAAGTGGCATTCTTGTACCTCTGAGTACATTAAGCTGCATATTACAGTCAAAAGACAGCTTACTTTCAAAGGGGAGGAACGAAAATAAAATCCCCTTCTTCCGTGCTACTACAATTTGTCCTAGACATGGACAGAACCTCTCGTACAATCAGAGAGAAACAGGTGTCAACCTAAACATGTGTCAGTGGCAGAAGAACTTAGCTGGTCCCTGGGCAGGCTGGCAGGAGCATTCAGAAGCCTGGCTGGAGCAGGAGAGCCATTGAGCATCAGCAGCTGGCCACCTGGCAGAGCCAGGGTAGCCCGAGCAGACACTATTCTGTAGACACTGGGAGCACAAGACTGGAAGGTGAACAAAATGATGCTTTTCACACATATTACATTAATTTTTTTTATACCATTTTCTGCTAAATTCCTTTTCCATAAAGCTTTAATAAAAGTGCGCAGAGTGCATCTGTGGGTTAAGGTGAGAAGACAGGTGAGGTGCTATTCTTTACCTAGATATGCAGCCGTGAGCACAGAAATCCCTGATCCGCAGAATGGCATTTAGTTAATTTTCGAAAGTACTTGTCTGTTACCAATCGGGCTTGCTTTAACCAACACCGGACTTATCTTCAGCCCTTCTTCACCAACTCTGTTTCCCAAGAGCCTTTAGCATCTGGTAAGTATACCAAAATACAAGAGAGAAAAATACAAGCAAACGAAATCGAACTCGCTGAAACCACTGGCAAGCCTCAGAACTTCTTGACCGAATGTCGTCTGTTCTGGTCCAATCTCTAGAATCCTGTGAGGCCAGGCCAACACTGTTTTATTTTGCCAGCTCCAGACCCCAGTGATATTTTATGATCCTAGCCTGAAATTCTGTGCCCCACAGATCAGTTGGTTCGAATTCTGAGTATTTTGTTATATAGTCCAAGAAACTTTCTTTGTCATACTTTGTGTTTTCCACTCTCTTTTTGGGGGCAAAATCAAATCTTTTTATTTTTTTCTAAATCCCATGCTCCAAATTCTTTTTCTGAACAAGAAAGTAATGTTCAAGAGCTTTGGTGACGGTCCAACCCTTTGATTTTGTGCAATTACCCCAAACACAGGATCCAATCTCTCACTGCCTTCTCTAAAGAAATAGCACCCAGCAGTTTTTGTGTGTGCTCTGAAACAAAGAGCAAATTCTGGGGGGAAAATATAATTTTGGAATCAAGCTACTTCACTATTTTCCTTCAGCACTGTTATGACTATGAAATTAATATTGTGTTAGAATTTGCCTTCTTCTGTTAGCGGTGCCTACAGGTAGTAAGTGAATGGAGTTTCTCAGCACGTGTACCTAGTGAAAAAGGCAGCGCCATGAGAGGAAAAGCAGCCTTATCCCCGTGTTCCCCGCGGGCAGCTGACAGACTTCCCGGAGACTGACTGTGGAGGAATCCGTGGACACACCCGAGGGCCCGCAGACCCGGCAGTGATCGTGAACGCCGTTTCACTGGGCAAACATTTCAGTGCACGGTATGCAATGCTAAAGAGAATGAATTGACAAGGGGGAGGCAAGTCATGTGGATTAGCCACATTTTTGGTTATTTTGATGTTTTTATCATCTGTCCTTTTAAAAATAAAAATCACATAAACCAAAGCTCTGGAACACATTTCTGCTAACCGGTGACAGCAATGCTTTAATCATTTACTGCTCACTAAGTATAACAACCAGATGTTCAGATTTTAAGGACATTCCACCCACTTTTAAAACTCCCAGTGCAATCCTAATTACCCACTTTCAGCTACTTGTTTCTTTGCTTGTGGCAGAAAACATTGTAAAACTGGCACCGAAGTGCCACGTGAATAAAACATGTTTGTCAAGCTTGTACCTAAGAAGCAGCTATTCTGAAGAAGCAATGTGAAAATCCCATGTCGAATATTGGACATAAAAACCCCCTCTATGATGTCCAAAATGATGCCTTCTTAAAAGTGAGTTGTGATTTACTAGAAAGAAAACTGTTCCTACAATTAGAACACTTATGTGCAAGCCCCAGTTTAGCCACTCATTCGACGTGAAACCCTGAATCATTCACCTATTTCTCTGCATAAGATGGATTTCATTTCCCCCATAGCCCGCTTGGACTCAGGAGACAAAGATGAGTCAATATACACAGCAATACTCAGTAAATTGCAAACAGCCATAGTAAAGGCAAACTGTATGTAGGACCTACAAAAGTACTGTCTATTTTGAATACTAGATAGAAAAGTATATTCAAATAATGCTTAAGATATAAAAGTAAAGAAAATGGAAGTGCGATCTCAATAAACAATATAACAAATAAAATCTCAAGCCCAGGAAAAAATGAAAATGTGAAGCCCCTTGTTCAAAAAGCAAGGAAGAAGGGCAGAAAGACTTTTCTTTTGGTGTGTCTCCACTTGTCATGGTGGTTTTTATTTGCTATTAAATGCCATGTTGATTGGGCAAGGGCAACTCACAAGGTGCGTAGACCTTCACAGGTGCTGAGCCCACCCCATGACTTGCAGCACCTGGTCTGCCCCCAGTCTCTGTGTATCCACTCCACCTGCTGGAGACAGCAGCAGTGCTCACCTGGCAGGGCTGGAGGAGCAGATGTAGAGAGAGCACATCCCAGGGCAGCAGAGAGGTTTCAAGTCCCCAAAGCATGCTTCATCATTCCATCTGTCTTCATGTACAAAACACAAATCCAAAGGTAAAGTTATGAAGACAGGATGATAATTGCAGCATTAAACCTCAAGTGCCTCAAGCATGGGGCGCCCTTCTGAGCACAGGGTCCTCAGTGACTACACTGATGGGACATACACCCCTGTCATCTACTGTGTTTTGGGCCCTAAACTTTTCCGAGGCAGCATGATATATAGTAGGTAAGAGAACAGACTCTGAAGCTAGGTTGCTGGTTTCCCATTCTGGCTCTGACTCTCGCCAGCTGTATAATCTTGGGCAAGTTATTTTTTCTCTATCAGTTTTTCCATTTGTAAAATAAGAGTGATAATAATAATTATTGATCTCATAGGATCAAATTAAAAGATCTGATGTACCAAGGGTGGCAAAGACATGGCGCAAAGGGCACTGTAATTTCCTGCTGAAGGGAGCATAAGTTGGTCCACCACTTTTGGAAATGCATGGCACCATCTTTAAGATTTGAATAAACATCACCTGTGACCTGGCAATCCCTGTCACCTAGATACACAATCAATAAAAATTTGTCCACAGGTACACCAAAGGGTGGCATAGAAATGTTCATGGTATCATAATTCACAAGAACTAATACAATGTGCATCCTCGGTATAACGCATATACAAATAGAAAGACTATACAGGTCTAAAACTGAAAAGCTTGTTACATGAAACAGCATGGATGAATCTCAAAAATATAATACTGAATGATAAAAATTTGACCCAACCGAGTACATATATGATTCCAATTATGGGAATTTCAAAGATAGGCAAAACTATAGTGTTTTAAATACAGGATGATTTTTATTTTTAGGAAGAAAATGAAACTGTATTAGGTGTTGGGGAACCAAAGGTGTACAAGATATGATCTCTTTCCGCAAGAATCTCAAATCCAATGATATGATGTACATAAAACTATATTATAAGATGAAAACATATAAACCATTATAATGTTACTATTTTGAGTAATAATACCCAGATAAACTGATATCTAAAGTTAAATAAACTGATATCTAATGGTTTCTTCTGAAGTTTAGTCAATAAGACACACAACGCTTCCTTGGCTAAAATCCATTGTGCAATCCGAGGGCTATGTTTCCATCAAGAGTCTATGGCAGATTCAATGGAATAAATCTTCATTTCATCTCATCTCTCCTCAGCCCATATGAACACAGCCTAAGTGTCTCCCGTCAGCAGGAGAGGATTACAGAGTAACTCAGATAATGTGTCTTAGATGTGCTTCCTTAATCATTGTCCTCGCCCTTCGTCTGGGAAAGCATTCAAGCAGA